>JAOUZG010026912.1:0-11836 GCA_026289955.1 Argiope argentata
CCCAATGGTCATGTTACTTGACTATAAACATTCAGATTGCGAGTTTGGTCCTAAGGCAATCAACATATGCCACAATGGTGACCAGGTGACCTTGAATAAGCAACCTTCATATAGCTGTTGTGGTGCCCTCTATCGGCAGAAAATGTCACAAAGTGCATTAAATACGGCAGCAAATATCACCACCACCTCACAAACATTCTCACCATAAGTTTGGTGCGATTGTATTGTTCGTCTAACCACCAACTCACTGTTGGGAGAGTGTGTGGTGTAATCTTTATAAGCCAGATAACAACCTTCAGACTGAAGTGTCACTTTTGTTCAATGTTTATGCTACTCGGCCACAAACCCTCAGATTGCGAGTTCGGGCCTAGAGCTATCTGTATCTGCTGAAAACTAATAGATAACTCCTAAAAAATATTTTTAAGCAAAATGTTTCCAATGAAAATAAATAGTATGAGCTTAAATAATGCTGTAAAGATTTGCACACCTGGTAAAAAACAAATGCAAAAGGCCCTTTGATTGATTCTATAACAGACAAAACATCACTGGGTTCTGTACAGTTGAATAGTTTTTCACTTAAAAATTTGGTATCAGACTGGCATTCCTTAACCTGAAAGAAAAAGAGAAATTTGTCAGAAAAAATAAAGGATTAAAAAAAATCAAAATTAATATAGCAAGAATAGGTTCGTATGGCATAAACCATTAAAACTAATGGCAGTATTTTAATTCAAATTCCTAATCTTTCAAGTGATTTAATATAAGCAATTTTCAAACCTATTTATTTAGATGAAAGAATTGTCCAATTTTAATAAAAACAAAAATAGCATTATTTTTTTTATTCCCATTTTGTCTCATTGGTCATATAAAAATATTGTAATCGATCAATGGTTTCATATTGCTAAAATATAAGCAAAATATTTTATAGTTCTTTTCTATTGATCAATATGCAGGTCAAATGAGTCATGTATAGAAATATTATGCCAACAAATAAGTAATTTTACATTGACTTCCTAGATTAAGATTGTTGTGTTTGGAAGTTTTGTAGACATCATAACAGCTCTTGTTTTACCAAAGAAGCATTTTTCTTCAATATTTCTCATTGGTAAAAGCTGTTAAGTTAATGAAATGCCTCCCCCCTTTTTTTATGCAAGATGATATAATACTAACATAGCACTCGACATAAATTTTACAATTAATGTTTGTAAAAATGACGTAAATTAGATACAATGTTACATAATGACAATTGCTTGTTGAAGAATAAAGGAAATTGAAAACAATGTTTTCATGAGGAGAAATGTGCAAATGCAAAAAATACTTTCCTTATCATAAATATAATCAGTTCTCCCAAACATTCCATATTTTCAAAAAAGATTTTATAATTCAAACCAATATCAGCAATAATAAATTCTCAGATATTGTGCACTTGTACAGATGGGCAAATCTTCAAGGAACATAAAATAACAGTAGTCATTACAAAATAAAATTAAAATTTAATTTTATGGTCATGTTTTATTGATTTATTATTCAACATCAATATGAGCTAATTTAATGTGCCTCTATGTTATAATTAGATATTTTAGTATATAATATATATACATTTGATAAAAAAAAATTTGCTATAAAAAAATCCCTTCCACTAATTTACTCTAAATTGCACTTATGTTAAATGCATATTACCAGAAAATCTAAGCAGCAAAACCAGTTTAGAATAACACACACACACTTTATTATGTTTACTGTATTAATAAAAAGTTCTAATAACATTTTTATTCCTTAAATATAAGAAAGGTTTTTATTATACATTTCTTATATGCTTTCAAAACAAGAATATTTTAAATTTTATTTTTTACAGCAGTATATAAACCTATTCCTTTTTACAATACAAATAAAAAATCAAGTGAGAAATAAATTATAATTTTAAAAAATTGTTTAATAAAGAAAAATTTTTAAGATTAATTTAATAGAATTAATCTATGCAAAACAAATTCAATAAAAACTTTTCTAAAAAATGACAATTTGTAAATGCAAAGCCTTAACAATAGATCCTAAAAAGCTAATGTGGAAAGTTTATAACAATATATATTTTTGCTGACTTGTATGAACAAAATCATCTATAATGTAAATCTTTCAACATAAATTTCATTTATCTCTATTTAATTAATATTTAATTATAATTTTTTTAGAAAAATCATTGAAGATTTTACCAAAGATTCCTCAAATATTTCTCCATTCCATAATAAAATGTTACCAAAACTATCAGTAACAGGTTGTAAAGAAGGAGATGATCCTCTCAACTGTAGAACTGATGATATGAAACAAAAATCCAAAACATCAGAGAATGAAGATGATAAAGTTTCAAAATGATTAGGTCCACGTCGTTTAAGTCTATCTAATAAAATCTGAAATACGAAACAAATAAAAAAATATTTTATTTAATAGTTTTTTATGACAAAAATGGAAAATTCCATAAAACAGAAAAAATAATTTCTGACATATATCATGCAGAATTTGTACAAACATTCGAAAATTTGTTGAGTTAATAAAGAAAACGAAAACAAATGAAAAACAGTAGGAGAAAACATGATTTTTTCAAAAGTGCATTACATTTTTTTTAACATTCTACTTTAATTAATATTTTAAAGATAAATTTCACCTCAATGACAAGAAGAGAACATGTATAAAACAATAATCTAATTAATATAAAATCATGTATAATTTTGTACAAAGATATTTGATTTTTTATATAATATAAAATCACACTAGGATGAAATAGAATCTTTTTTTTAAATATAAAAATGTTATTTTTGAAATGTATGCAATTGATATCCCTCTAAATTTTATTGATTCTTATTTTGTTACATTCAGAATATTAAAATGACTGTACACTTTTAACTTTTAAGTCGATTTTTTTAAATTTATGTATTTGTTTTTTTTTTATTCAAAAAAAACCCCTTCTAGATTCTCAGCAGCAATAACTCGCGGTATAATTTCTACAATTTCCATAACAATCTATTTAAACATTTATTAATGATACTAAATCATCTAAATAGAAGTGGCATATTAGTTTTTCTTAACTATAATAATTATAAGAGGTATTTTTTTTTTAGCATTCTGCTTTAAAACCTTTAATTTTAGTTTAAAACATTACAATATAGTTTCATATTTAATTTTACTTTACGATAAAAATTTCAGAATATTAGTCATTAGCACATAATATTTACAAAGATACGTATACTTCCCAAAATTAATGAAATATTCATTATTTACCTCCAAAACATCGTTTCGATGTTCACCACACGTAGAACTTCCGGTAAAAACAAGTGAAAAACAAATTCCACACATTTGTCTGTTTAAAATTTTTAATTATATGGATTAAATTATAATGGATTTCACCGCTCTAGCATGTTTAAACATTGTTCAGCAAAAGCAACATTTTAAAAATATTACAGCATGCTGGTTTTGTTTTGCTGTAAGCTAATTTGATTGATTGATTGCATATATTCTTTTATACGCGTACTTCATCAGAGATGGTTATTTAGAATTTGCTGACGCACTAGAATTATTCTTCTTATAAGCCTTCAGTATGGGCAACAGCTATACAATTTAACAAATCTATGAAATGCATGCACTCAAAAAATTTATAATCTGAGAACTAATGGTATAAAGTCCCAGACGCCATACCATGTGATGTACAATAAGAATTCCTTTGTAACTCTTTTAAAACTCAAATACGATGTAAGGAATAAAAAAAGACAAAAGAATATTTAAAGTACCATGTATCAATGAATTTAAATTTGTGAATATTGTATTATTATTTTTTCCTTGGTTTCAGTTAAAACCTTCTAAGATTTAAGTCACGAAAGCAAGTACATTTTTATAAATTTAATTAGATGAAATCTATTTTTCCTTAAATTCACAAACGAAAACAATCAGTTGTAAATGCATTTGGCACTGTCATATGTGGAATATATTAAAATCATAATTTTTTAAAAAAAAAACTTCGAGTCAATTTCTGTAAATAATTCATTCCGGAATGCTCAAAACGCTGTTTTCATTTATTTTTTGATGTCGCAATTTTCTATTTTTTGCTACTTTATAAATAAAACAATGATTTATTTACAACTGTAAATTTTGTTCTATATAACATCCCCGAAAAATCCTTTGAGGGTGAAGTTTCATTCATTCAAAAACAAACGTCCGTCTCCTTTCATTCGTCTACAGCCACTAAAAATATAATTATAATTATGAGTTTCAAAGATATTTCCTTTCTCAACCAACTCGCAAATTATTCAGCGATAAGTCTTTAAGAACCATTAGCGAATAGGTAAATTATAAATGAAATGAAAATAGGAAAATGATAAATTAGCAAAGACAATTTAACGGATCGAGTGGTTATTACATTCATCCATTATCAATATCAAATTATTTATAAGATGAAACACAAAAGAGATGGCATCTTTAAAATGTTCCTTTCTCTAAGATGAGAGGAGCCAAAAAGGGAACACATATACATATTTTTACGAAAATTGACACGTCACTTTCCATCAGCCTCCCATACAATTTTTTTTTTAATTTTTCCCATGGTTAAAAATATTTAAACTTCTAAATAACAAGTTAAAAATTCCAAACTAATGTTTAACCACTGCCCTGGAAGTACAAAATCCACAATAGTGATTCGATATGTTTATTATATTCTCCGCCATTTAGAATAGTCAAGATAAACAACGTAGACATATAGTTGAATATTTTGTGCTAATAAGACCTGCTCTGATCATTACTTGATATTATCATTTTGCTATCAATATAACTAACATCCATTCTAAAAGCGGTATTTATTGGATGGCATTTAATGATAATAAAATGGAGTTCAATCCCCCTTCCTGTTTTTAACGTCACTGCTAGTTTCACCATTTTATATTAAATACAAACGGCTGAGTAAATATATATATTTCCAAATTAATAATCAAAAAAAGATCCTATTGTTTCTTTACAGTTTTTACTTTCTTTATACATGCTCACACTGTATTTACACGTCCAAATCCCAACACCGATAAGTAATACGATTTAATTTTTGCCCTGTTTATAAGATTGCGTTATAGCCCAATCATTCTAGGCCTCCGCTTTAAAATAGTTAAAAACATAAGGGTAATGAACAATAATATTCATATTTTCATTTAAAAAATCGAATTACTATTTCATGTAATTCAAATATATATTTACTTTAAAATGTTATTGAATCGAACTAATTTGGAATTTTACTGTAACTCTATAAAAGACTTAGTTTTGTTTTGAAATAATAATGTGATATGGGAAATCTTTACAAGGAATTAATAAAAATCCTTGAAAGGATTTCAATAAATTCATAAAAAGAATTTTTTATTCAAAAGTACACGAGCAGAAAATATGGTGTACTACATATGACAATGAAGTCCATTCAATAAATTCTACAGTTTCCGTAGTATTTTTTTTTTTGACAGGAGTACAGTTATCATTTAAATATAAAATATGCACATACTGTAAAAT
Source organism: Argiope argentata (assembly GCA_026289955.1). Classification (NCBI taxonomy): domain Eukaryota; kingdom Metazoa; phylum Arthropoda; class Arachnida; order Araneae; family Araneidae; genus Argiope; species Argiope argentata. The sequence continues at coordinate 5,524 of JAOUZG010026912.1, forward strand.
AAACAAAACACATAATTGTAATTGCAGTAATAATTCTAATTTCACACACAATCGAAACATTAATTGCTTATATATTTTTTAAAAGATGCAAAATTTTCTAAATTCATTTTATTTGAAGAAGTAAAATAAAAGGTTATGGTTGTTATAAATTCATTTGGGAGTCATGTCTTCTTATTTTAGTCGAAGCACCTGAAAAAGTTTGATTCCTCTATGTGCAAGCAATCTTTCTAGAAGATTTTCTTAATCACTTGATTAAAATTTGTATTTTGTTTCCATTAAAAATGTTCAACAATTATTAATTTGTTGTTAAAATGTACATGGCAGACCAAATTTTTGATTCAAGTTGGTTAAAAACACTGCCAGAAAGCAAAAATATTAAATATTATCTCCATTTCTTATTCTCTAACCATACTCTACCTGAGCCCACCAGAGGAAAAAATTTTGATTGTTAATCTAATTTATATTTTTGGTAATCATTATAGGTAATTTTTATTTATATTGCTTGGGGAAAGTTTATTTTCTTTGGTATAAAAGAGGAATTTTCAAACATATTAATTTAAACTGCTATCTTAAATGAAAAAGGTTCTATTTTTTCAAAAGGTAAACCTAATGCAGGTAAATCTTTATAAAAGGCTTAATAATGAAATATATATATATCACAAATTTGAGTAACAAAAAAAAATAGTAAGCCTTTATATTCAGATATCTCTTTTCTCGATCTATTTAAGACAGTCCAAAAGATTTATTTTGTTCGTTAAAATGGCTGGCAGATAAGTAAGATGAATTTTGGGGGGGGGGATTCAACTTTGGAGCAACAAAGCCTTTGTATCAGTTGAATAATTATGCATCAAATTACATTTCCGACCACAAAGGGTTAATTATCAATGAAGCAAATCATGATCATGTTATCTTTTGATTTGAATTTGCTATTGTGACTTTCAATATCCTTCTTGTATATCTCTACTACTAATAATGATGATGAATGTGTGTATGTGTGCATCTGTTGCCACTCTATAAAAGAGTGTTAATAGTACAGCTAATTTTGCTCAAACACATTTTGAAAATGTACATAAGTTATTTATAAATTTAATTAATTAAAAATCAAGCAAAACTCCTAACTAAAAAATATCAATTTAATTACTTAATTTTTCTTAAATATTGGTAAATTTTAAAATAATTTGTAATTTTTCAAAAAGATTCTATTATTGAACTGATATTCAGCTGATTTCATTGTTTCATCAAATACTCAAAACAGTGTAATTTTCATCCAATGTTGAAAACTCAGGAAGAATTCTGCTTAATTTGTATAAGGAATAAAAAAAATGAAGTTATGGTGGCTTAAAAGTTAGATGCTAAATGAACTGAGCAGTTATAGTTTTAAAGCAATTTAATGTAATACGAATCAACTTCCTTAAGAAGGTTAAAATACAAAATAAATAATATAAGGTTATTAAATTAACATGTATTTCATGCTTTAATTTTTTTTTTTTTTTTTCTTGAGGGAACCACAAAACAAGATTTAAATGAAAATAACACAGCATGCTGGTTGGCAAAAATGGTTAGTCACTGCAAAGTTCTGAACCTTAAGACTTGTAATACTAAGAGCAATCATAATTCACATGCATCAGAGTTTGAGACCAAATGAAGATAAGAGAATGCAATAAAGGTGCCTCCCCCCAAGCTTTAGTGTATAGAGATACACCGTAACACATAAATAAAACAGAATATGCATTTTGCAAATCTTATTTCAAAACAGTTTGACATGAATATTGAAATAGATCAACAATTTTGATTATAGCTCCATATATTAAATATACTTTATCTAAGCTGCCTATTCTTGAATTATTGTGCTTACATGCAAATATACATATGGACATAAGGCCCAAACGGAGACAGATTTAATAACAAAATTTGATATTTGATTTTAAAACTGTGCTAAACTTTAATCTATCCTTTGCTTTATCTATACCAACATTTGCCATGTTGGAAAATACATACAGATAGATTATCAAAAATTCCTGCAGATGGATTTCGAGAAAAATTTGACAAAAATCTAATACAATATAAAAATTGTGTAGTATGTTTGATCAATATAGATGGAAATTCTTTTTGAGTTACCATGTTTTCAGGCATAGAGTCATTTTTTTAAAATTCAGAATAAAATAAGGTGCAACAAAATTTTATGGTTGAATTATTTTGATAACTGTGAAAGCAGAAATTTAAAAAATGATGTAAAATAGACACATATTTATAAATCAAAATATTGTTACTTTTTATCATATTTTTATGATATAAGTGATGAAATGGTGTAAAAATATAGAGCAATTTTTATTCTAGTCTGTTAATAAGAATTAGACACTTGGCATTGCATGTTTTATTATTAGCATATTATTGAAAAAATTTAATGATACATTCTAAATAATTATTTTTCCAATATTGTATCATGAGAATCATAACCCCCCACCTCCACCAAATAATGGAATTTGTAAAAATTCAGTTTAAATTCAAGGAAACTCAAGAAATAATCCCCTAAGAATTAATAGACTAATTTCATCATTGAAAAACATATAGAATTTTGATAGATTCAACAATCAATTCCAATAATTTATAGAATTATTCAGAAATTAATTTAATTTAATTCTTCGATGAAAATATAATTACGCAGGATGTTAAATTTTTGTTAAGCAAATTTAAAACAGAATTTTAGGTCTACATGCACATCAATGAAGACATTTATATTGTGATACAATTAACCTATGTATTGTAATAATTTACTTTATAATATATCTATTGTAAGTGAAGGATATTATTTATTTCGAGCAATATCATAATGTATTTATGAGTCTAAACTTTAACCATGATGCAATCCAGTTTTATTATGAGCATTACAATTGAAAGTTTAAATACTCTGCATTAAGGCAGCAATAAAAATAAAATTATGTATATACAATTTAATCAAAATTAAACATAGTTATTGTTTCAGGGGAAAACTTAATTCTGAAAGGCAGATAATAAAGGCCGACATTAATCATCACAATCTCAAATATGAATAAAAACATGACTGACAATTCAAAATAATTTATTAGGTGGTACATCAAATTCCTTTTCTACATTTTTCTTTGTACTGGAGTGATTGATCCTTTTTATATACATGTAAAATGCAACATTACAATAAATCTGCCATTACACATTATTCAACAAAAACAGAATTTAAAACTTCATTATATTTAAAAAGGTCAATATAACAACCATAATCAACTTGATTTTATTTTTATAAATCTTGTTCTAATTATCTGTATATCTGCATCACAATGTACATGCAAGTACAATATTTTGCATTTTAATATAAAAATATCTCAAACCAAAAATTAACACATCAATGTACTCTATGATGATTCGGTAAAGTTCCATAAATATATGCAAGTACAATGCCAATTTTTCTGTATACACAGTTATATGGCCGGAATGATATCTGAAAATTAAAAGTTCAAAAATCACATGAATATCCAACTGCCATAGAACACAAAATTGTAGAAGTTCAATATATATATAAACCACAATTCTACAGAATAGTAATTTCTTATCCTCTTTTCCTTCAAATTGATTATTTTATCCTTTATGCTGTCCGAAGTTTACTAAATCAAGGTTATCTGAGTTTGTAGTACACTAAAGTAAAAATTGGAAAATAACTCAAATTTTAAAGGATATTTATAATGGTGATTAGTTATATAATGACACTGCAAGTCTTTCAAAACATCAAAATACTTAATACCAATACATTAGATTAATACCAGATAAAAGAAATCTATGTTGATAATATGTTTTCAATTCCTATAGATTTAATATTAATGCATATGAGGTTTCCGGGGTTCATATTGCTTAATATAAATGCCAATGAAAACTTAAATTGAATATAACAAATAAAAACTGTATCATTAACTTTTTTTTTCTTCAATAGAACATCCTTGATAAACAGCTTTCCAATATATATTAATTAATTATATGTGAGATTTTTGCTATTATATTTAAATACTATCATTACATTGATTACATTTTTTTTCTTGCAAAAAATAGAATGACTCGCAAATTATTTCCAATTTTAATAAGTTTATTTCTTTGTTTTCAAAAGTTAGCAAAACTATGAATTAATCTAAGTAGAGAACTAACTTGTGATAAAAACTTGAAATAAAATGTTACAGAGTACTGAAGAAGAACCTTAAACCAATCATCTCAGATTTGCTTATTGACAGTTGTTTACTTTGAATACTTTTTTAATTAAATTAAGTATTTCATAGGTTAATTGCATTGATTAATCACTTAATTGAATATTATACATGCTATGAAATAAAAATGTAAGCGAAAATTCTGCTTTCATATAAATATCCAAAGAAAACAAAGTCTTTAACACAACATTAACTTAATTTCATAGGTTGATTACATTTATTAATCCCTTAATTGAATATCATACATGCTATGAAATAAAAATGTAAGCAAAAATTCTGCTTTCCAAAGAAAACAATGTCTTTAACATAACTTTAAGCTACAAAAGTAAAAATTTTCATGAAGCTATAAAATTGAGTAGTATTAAATTACAAAAATACAGTTGATTAACTTCAAAATTTATTTATAAAAATAATTAAAATTGAAGAAGAAATAGTATATTGGATTATTAAATTCTTTAAAAAATTGATTTTTAATGGCATATAAATCATTTTGTACAGTATATATTTCAGAAGTTATTGGCAAATAATTGCATATAAACATACATATTTAAAAAATAAATTAATCTTGAAAGTTGAAAATAATACAGTTGACTTAGAAATGGACTCCGGATTTGCTATGTGCTAATTTCATGCTGCCACTTTCCATTCTTTAAGAGAAATTTATTTTGCTGACCAACAAATGTATGAATGGAATTATTGAAAGAAGGAACATATTTAAAAGATTTATTGATAATGAACAACTGGCAGAGTCGTATACATTAATGAATAAAGGATACTTCATAATTTTATTCTTAACATTAATTCCATTTGTTATGAGATAAATGTTAATTTGATAGTTTATTTCTTGCCACACTTGAAGTGACTATTCAACTAATTTCTGCAACAGTCTGAGATCCCAGAGAGTGAAAAATATCTAGCATAGGTTTTAAATACATACAGATATTATCGGTGGTAAAATTAAAAGATTTCTTTTTCCTTTGCATGTGGATTTCATAGGATTACGGTCAAAAACAATTTTGATATGCTCAGTATTTTTCTCTGATGTGCAAGAATAACAAGCAGTGCATATGCAACTGTGTTTTACTTATTTTTGGTACTTGCTGTAAATCTGTTTGTGAAGAGGCAGCTATTTGGTGAATATATAACAAAATATATTTATTGCAATGCAAAACGGATTTTCTTGTCATATATCACAAGACTCAAATGATTTTTTCCCCTAAAACATATCAATTTCCAATTTTTCTCATGAACAAACAACAGCATTACTTTTAATAAAATTATCCGAATGAGGGAAGGGGATGGAAGGAAGATAAAAAATCCTGAACTTTTATCTATACAATGATGCATCCTACATGTATCTAACTACTATCATTTATTAGAAATAAAAGATTTTTAAAATACTCCCTTCATTTTGAGAAACTTTGTATTTCCTACTTAAAATTAATGCATACAGCAAATTCAAGATTGAGAATATAAAATTAATATCCCCAAGTGTTTTCCTCACAAGTTACTTTTAATACTGATGCATATGAATAAAATACTTTACATTTACATTAAACAATATTAATCTACATAAATTATATTTGAAATATAAATCATAGTTTGATATATTTTCACCTCGCCTAGACAAAAAGATAAAGGTGTGTGTTTTTTAATCATGGAAGAATATAATGTTGTTTTTGGGATCAACGAAAATCCGTAGACAAAAAATAAACGTTTCATTATCTGTACGAGCATCTCAAAAAATCAGCTTTTAATAACGTGTTGCAGTTACATTTACAAAAGCTCTGATTTAAAAAAATAAGTTAATGACTACAGCAAATAAAACCAAGAAAAATGTCATTTTGAGTACATGATTACATAAAATAAAATAAATAGGAAATATGATATTTTTTTAAACAATAAATGTGAGACAAAGTTTTTTGGATCATTTGCAATACTAAAGTGACTCATTCAATGAAATGATGAAAATGAATAAAAATATAATTTAACTCATACAAGCATGTAGTGCTTGCCCGTTCAAGAAATTGTGTTCTGACATGATACATTAAAATATGCACAGCAGATTTCCTTTATATATATATATATAT
>JAOUZG010026918.1:0-10377 GCA_026289955.1 Argiope argentata
AAATGGATTAAATAGTAGTTAAAAACACGATATAAAATTATGTGTCGCCTTGTTTATTGTTGACAACTCTGTGTATTTAAAAGACCCCCTTACGTAAGAACGATCGCTGTGCGCCGTCTTTTTTTAGTCTGAAAAGAAGAAAACATACGAATGTAAGGTCAGGGATTGAAAGGGTAGGAAAGTGGGGAAAAAAACCGGGATGGCAAGACGGATAGCTCTCATCTGTCAGAGTCGACAATCGCAGAAATCTTCCCAAAGGCTGGGAATCGATTTCTTTTTCTTCTCTTTCCTTTAATCTTCTTCCACGGACGAAGGAATATAGCATTGGGTTCATCTAATCGTATTCGAAGCACGTGTGAATCGCCAACGTAATTTCGATGATATTTCCTCCATTTCTTGGAGGAAAGGAAATTTGCTTTCGGATATCAGAAAAAAACTTGTAAGTTAGGGTTAGGCGTTATTAAAGGGGGGAAATTCCATCTATCCGAACTTTCGTCTGAGCATTCCGAGTCGACTTCTTTTTTGAGTGTATAGTCGTAGTGAATGATTAGAATTGTTCTGCATGCATTCTGTTTCTAAATGGACATCCAATAAAATAGGGAAGTTGTTGAAGAAATGTTGATTGAGTGAACAATCTGTTTAATTTTTGTCTGAGTGTTGATATGAATGGAGGAAGGTAATTACGCTTTCTTCAGCTGCATTTGTTTCTGACTATTAATCAAGGAAATTTGTCATTGACTTTTTTTACTCCTTTTCCATTCCTAAAATTAGCTCACACTCCCCCTATAGTAGAGGGTTATATATATATATATATATATATATATATATCCTCCATGTATTGGAGGAAAGGAAATTTGCTTTCGGATATATATATATATATATAATATAATACATATATATAATATAATACATTTCAAATTTCCAAACGTTAATAAAATACTTTCTATCCATCCAATCAAGTTCAAGAATTCTTTTTTTTAAATTTCTAGTGGATGGCATTTGATGTTGATAGAGCGTTTTCTAAAATTAATTCTTTAATTTTTTATTAATTAATTAAAAACTTTCTAGCCAATAAACAGTTATTTGTAGTAGTTGTAATTGTTTGGTCAGTCTTAAAACAGCCTGGTTGATAGGGTGTTGATTCACATCGCTTGTTCAGGAAGTTCGAACCAGTAGCAAAGTTCTCCATGTCGGAAGTTATACCACTGGGGTGCTGAGTAAAGTGTAATCGTTATTCGGATGCTCAAGGGTCCGTGCCTTCAGAAGCTACTGCACCCCTCCTTCTGTCTTAAAGCGGAACACTAGAACAAAATTGTAATTATTTACTAAAAAGTAACTAAAATAAAAAATTTCCTTTTTTTTCTTCTAAAATACAGAGTAAGAAATGATTAATTTTATTTTTATATTATTTGTTCTAATACTTTAATGCTAAGATTTTTTTAACAGTTGTTCGTTTGTGGGGATACATTACTTTATTTTAATAATTTCATTAATTCAATGCCAGTATTTGTTGTCAAGATTTAAAATTTTAGTATTTCAATGATGTTCTATTTAATTTTCGTAGATTATTTCTTTAATTTGTAATTAATTTTCAAAAGAATAAGAAACATTTACATTGTTATCTTTAAAATATATAGTGATAAAATAGCTCAATTTCTGGAATACTTTAATGCATTTATTCTTATCAGATTTTCTTTTGCTTGTAAATGATGAAAATATGCTACATTTTAAAATTCGAAATTTTATGTTTTAAGTGATATCACTTTCAATTCTGTATAATATTATCTTTCGATATGAATATTTTTTGAGTAATTAATACAAAATATCCCGAAATAATAAAAAAAATTATAGATACTTTGATGGACAACCTCAAGCCTTTAATCTCCTCTATCATTCATTTTAAAATTATCTTTTATGTTTGTAATGTTTGTGGATGCTATTTTTATTTGCTTTAAAATCTCGATTTAACTAATACCAAAAGAAACCAGAAGAGCGACTTTTAACTTCAAATATAAAAGCTGGAAAGAAAATAATTTGAGTGCAACAAATAGGGTTTTTTTTATAGCTGATGAAGAATAACTATAAAAAGACTTCATCAAAACACTTCTGCAAAATGTTTAGATAAAATTCAATAACAAAGGATTAATAATTTTTTTAAGAAGACTATTGCATAATTAATTTCCGCTAGTTTTGTTAGTGAATAATTAACGAATTATTTGTCACGCAAAATACTCATTATTATCATGTCAGTACAAGATGTTGTTTTTGGGATGATATTTTTGGCGCCAACAAAAATCCGTAATCAAAAAATAAAAGATAATTAATCCGTAGACGAAAAAAAATATCTGCGTGAGCATCTTTTAAAATCAGCTTTAAATAATACTTTGCCAAAACGTTTCAAAAGCTCTGATTAAAAAACTAAGTTAATGACTACAGCAATTAAAACCTAGGGGCCGGGATAGCCTGATTAGTAGAGCGTTGAACTCGTATTCCATAGGTTACGAGTTCGAAACTCACCGGCCAAAAGATTCCCCGAGTGTGTAGCGGTTGGCACTCTCAAAATCTGTTCGTGGTCACAAATCCTCCAAGTCGAGAGTGATACCACTGGGGGTACTGTACCAGAGGTTATTGTTCTCTGTTCCAGATCTAAATTACGATCTGAGATGGATGAATGAAACTGCATGAATGAAGACCGCCCTCTAAAAAGGGTTGTGGCGTGTGTGTAGCTAAGTCGTAATCTTGGCCCTAGATGGCGCTACTTGTAAACAAGAGACGTTTATCTCCGGCTTAAAATCTGCTGATGTACCAGCAAGGCTTGTCTATGGCAAGTGCCATAAGTAACAACTACAACAGCCCTAGGAAAACGTCATTGTGAGCACGTCATTATATGAAATGGAATAAATAGGAAATGTGATATTTTTTAAAACATTAAATGCAAGACACATTTTTTTTCGTTTAAAATAATAAAATAACTAATTCAATGACACAAATGTTTATTCATTTTAATTAACATGCACGAGCGCTTGGTGCTTGGACGTTCAAGAAATTATTTTCTGACATGATACATTGAATTATGCAGAGCAGATTTCATTTTAATCTTTTTATTCACTTTAACCTTTGCAGTCTGAAAAATAATAAGATGCAAGAATGTTCATACAAATATTTGTTTATTGCTATGAAAATTAAATATATATAATTCTTTTAAGTAAAATTTCTTTGAAAAATTATTCTACATCTCTAAATCATTATGTAGGCGTTTTAAACAATTAAATTTGAAAAATAAATAAATAAAACGTCAAAATGATGCACAATCTTAAATGACGAGTCATACTCGACATCGGACCGCAAAGCGTTAATTCCCTCAAATTTTATATTATAGAATCAGATAAATGGCCTTGTATTTTTTTTATTGCTAATGAGCAAGAATACCTACAAAAAGCTGTCATCAAAACACTTCAACAAAATGTTTCGATAAAATTTAATAACACAGGATTAATAATTTATTTTAAAAAGACTATTGCATAATTCATTTCCGCTTTTTTTATTAATAAATAAATAGTTACTTGATTCTCCAAATGATAGTTTTTTATTTTAGAAATTGTGAATGAAATGTCCAGTAGTAATATAGCAAATATTTGAAACTGGTAGAGAAAATCAGCCATCGGGAATTTTTAAAATCGCTTGCTTTAACTGATAATTTAATTTTAAAAAATAACTAAAACGATAAACGGAATTTGTTATGTTAGTGCTACAATTTAGCAGACATAGTACTAAAATATGTAAGTACTATAGATGATTTAATATCTACATTATTTTACAGAATTTTTTTATTGCGTTAATTATATTGCATATTAAATAATTACAATTCTTGGCAGAGGTTTGTACATCATCCTATTGTATAATGAACATAAGATAATAATATTTAAAGTAATAAATTTTTGCAGAATACAAAATATGAATGATTTATATATATATATATATATATATATATAAAGATCAATACCAGTATTAACTTTAATATTCTTATGACATTCGATGCCCAATCTATGCATACCTTTATGCTAATTCTATCTTTTAATTGTATTAAAAACATCCAGTAAAAACATGAAATGCTATAATAATCAATAATGCAGCCAAAAATAATCGGAATAAATATTTGTGGAAAAATTTTAATCGAAAAGTATTTCTGTATGTGGTTGAAAAGATAAATGGAATTTTCTTTGATATAAAGCTATTAATTCCTCTATTAATTATTTTAATGAACTATTATTTACGTGAGGCCATCAAATTGATACTATTTATAAAGGGAAGAAAGAAAGATAAAACAATATTAAAAAAATAGGAGTATTAGAGCAACAAAATAGAATGGAATTATTTGGAAATAAATCATTTAACAATTTTTAACAATGTTGTTGCACCACGAACAAACTCCATGAGAGATAAGTTACTCTCTTCGGAAGTGGCAACAAGAAGGAAGAGAGATTTTAAAATTTGGCGAAGGAGAAGCGTTTACTGTTTATGAAGTATTGTTTTGTTTTAAATATATGTTATTGATTTTATCTTCAGAGTTGTCATCATCAGCCAAAACTGCCTACACTTATTTTCTAAGTCAATTCTAAAAGGAACTACAAATGGAATGAAATTTCTTATAACTGATTTAACTGCTAATATAATTTGATTTTCTAAGCGTGAAAAAAATTAAACATTTATTTTTATTTTAGTAAAGCGTTGTTACGCATTTGCTTGACAAACTATTTACTCAACTCGAGGAACAGAATCATCAAAAATTGTCGTCATCTTTTATTTAATGCTTTCTTTCTGCGGATCCCTCTCCGAGCATCGCCTCTGCTTCCAAATTCATTGTATGGATTCGGAGTAATTAGATTGCTGCTGCATTGAGTTTTACTTTTCTTTCTTGGATCCGGTCCAAAGATCCAATCAATGATCATCGTCCGCTATTATTTACGAAAGAATATGAAACACAAGAAAACATCACTCCAAAAGCGGCCCATCTCCGATTTTATTGTTTGTTTTTTCTTTGTTTGTTTGTTGGTTGGTTTCTAGCACAAGAACCATAAATTTGACCATGATTCTTCAAACCAAATGAACCACCATTTAATTAAAAGTAATATATATTAAAAAATACATATGGATTTATTTATAAAATATAAGAATCTTAAATATATGAATAAAAAAATTGAAAATTAGAAAAAAGGTTTTGCACAAGAGAATTCTTCCAAAAATTTTAAATATTCAAAAAAAAATTTTGTTAAACGTATATTAAACTTAATTTAAAATTCCAATATTAATCCATTCCGAATAATATTCAAAGTTAAAATTTGGGTATTTAGAAAAGAAATGAATTATCCTTTTGCACTAAATGCATGCTAGTGCCAAGTCTACTATTAGAAGATGCGGATATTGTGTGAATTTAGCTTGCTCAGTTGTTAGTTAAATAAGTAACTTAACCCTTTCTGTGCTCATTTGAGAAAAACAGCAGAAGGTGTGATTTAACAGATTTTAGCCTGTTTTTTTTTTCTTTAGATACATCATTAGTTTTATCATTTGGAAGAAAGGATTGATTTTGTATAATTTTTCAAACTGTTAAAAGTTTAACAGTATTCGTTTGAGTGCTAGTATAATCTTTGATTTTCAAAATCCCAACAGGAAATCGCTATTTTTAATGAACTCTGTTTTGTCTTTTTTATATTTTTGGATAATTCAAAGCTAATTTTTAAAAATATTCAATGGTATTATAAAAATGAGTGTTTATGTCTTTAAACGTATGATCACATATCAATACTGAACTGATTTATTTTCTTTGCGTTGAATATATATTTAAATACAAAAGTTTATTAAGTAATCAAAATGAAAAAGAAATAATTCTTGATATTTTTTTTTCTAAAATTTATTAATTTTACTAAAGAGGGATGTAAATTATTTCTAAAGTTGAAATCAAATTAGAATCCTGAGCATATTAGTTTATCAATAGTGAAAAAAATCGCTGCGATAATTTTTTTTCTTCAAAATAATAGTGTAAATAACATGATGAATGAATTGAATATCTATGGTATTACAAATGCATTAAAGGCATCATCCTCAAGCTGTTGTGGCCCAAAATGAAGTTGGTAATAACCCAACTGCAGTTTAAAGTATTTTTATACCAAATGAATTTAATTTAAAGAAACTAAACAAATTAACGTTCGTACTTTTAGTACCTGTAAGATCATTTTTAGATACTGATTTAGCAACCCTCACCTATGGTTTAGGTAACGGAAATAACACTTCGGACAATATTTCCTTTTGTTATCGCCCATACAATACTGAAGACAATCATGAAATGGTCATCTTTTAGCTTCACATAGAAATTTAACTGTTTATTTAATCATCTAAAATTTTGCTTTAAAATTAGATACTAGAAAAGTATATTACGCCCAAAAAAAAACACAGTTCTATGTAAATACTTTATTAAGTAATTTTTTTATTTTATTAAGGTATTTAATATACAAGAGTAAATCAAAAAGTCTTTGGTTCTATTTTTTATTCGTCCAAAAAAGGTACATACAAATATTTACAAATATACGTAGCGTGCTACGTACCTTACATTGTTTCTCCACATAGTCACCACACCGGTTCATTTGTCCCACAGCGGCACTAAGTTTGAGATCCCCCAGTAGTAGAACCCTTCCAGCTGCCTGTGGAACCACCGTCGGACTACGTCCTTCGTCACATGTGAATCTCTGTTCTGCCAGAAACTTCTTCAGGGGACCGAAAACGTAAAATTCACTAGGGGGCAAGGTCTGGACTGTAAGATGGATGTTCCAGATTCTCCCAATGAAATGAATGGAGCTTAGCAACGGACTGAATTGCCACATGTGGCCTTGCATTGTCTTGGAGGATAACCACGTTGTCCACATCGCGAATCCCTCTAGGCTTCTTTCTGATGGCCTCCCGAAGACGAGTCAGTGTAGAACAATAACTGCGGCATTGAGGATTGCACCTCGTGGCATGAAATCCAGTAGGAGTGGTCCAAGGCGATCCAAGAAGACCATTAACATCAATTTATCAACAGATGGCACTGAACATAATTTTTTTGTCTCAGGCGAACCTGGATGTTTTCACACCAGGCTTTGTTGCTTCTATTCTTTTGTGAAATGCAGTATCCACGTTTTATCGCCGGTAATAATGAGGTTCAGGAAACGTTCCCCGTCTTTGCCATTGTAGTTGTAGATGATTCAGTGAATTAATCATTCGCTTGCCTTCCCATTGTTTTGGCACCCACCGGCATGAAACCTTTCGATATCCTAAGGACCCATTAATGATGTCTTATGGGCTCTCGTACGAAATTCCAAGCTCTTGCGAAATGTCTTTGAGGTGCACATGCCGATTGCTTTCACCATTGCATCCTTGCGGGAAATATTGTCGTCAGTCAGCGACGAACTCGGCCTCCCCGAACGCTCATACCCATGCAAGTCTTCACGATTTTTTTAAACTCACGACAACACCATTGAACACTTCTCAAAGAGAGACACTTTTCCCCGTAAGTGGGGTGCATTTCCCAGTGGATTTCTATGGGCGTTTGTCCCTTGCTCCATAGAAAACAAATAATACTTAGGTGCTCATAAACTGTGGACGACTGAAGATCAACCGGCATCTTAAATGACTGATAGCAGTGCCGCTCATCGGAGCAAAAGGAAGATACGGCTGGTACGGTTCAAGGAACGTTCACTGCTGGGAATGTATATGATCGCTTTGTATTCACAGCCGTATTTTGGCTAAAAAATAGGCGCAAAGACATTTTGATTTGCCCTCGTACATATTCATTAAATAGTTGTACAGTTTTACCTTTTAGATTAAGATCAAAATTATTAAAAGAATTCATTTAGAAATTCAGACTTGACTGAATAACTAATTACTCTTCGCATTTTTTAAAATTCCATTTCAAAGTTGAGACGTATTTTCATCGTAATTAAAAGTAAAAATATATGTTTTTCCGTCTATCATTGGCACAAAATATATCGTACTGGTATTTATTTCATTATACTGGTATTTACGCCATCAGCTTGCCTTGACAGAGGAATACACTCAATGGCGAAAGTAGACACAAAGTCACAAACTCTGATGACTGAGATACGATCCATATCAAGCTCCCAAGTAACTCGGCCCCATATCATTGTCATACTCATTAATGATGTAGAAATTTACTATTGAATCAAGGGTCTCTTATCCCCACAATTAAGGCATCTCGCTAGTGATACACCTACAATGATATTAAGGGATAATGGAGTAACCATTCTTTGACATCATTATACAATTCCTCCCTTTATAGGAATGAAATACATAAAATGAGATTAATTAAAACAATGGTCTTCAGTTTCTCCGTGTTATTACAGTTATAGCAGTTGGTTATAAAAAAGATAATGTTTATGTCATTCAGATAATAGTATTGAAAATTTAGGATTGTTTTACTCTTCCTAAAATTAACTATTTATGAATCTTGTTGGATTCAGATAGAATGTCTAAAAAATTCTTCCATTGCAGATTATAAGTTGTCGTTTAGAAAAAAAGAATTGTAAAGAATTTTTTAAATCTAATTGAAATGCTCTTCTCCCACTAATTGAATCTTCAATCTTATTGAAATCAGAGAAATTTTCAGTATTCTCTTTGATGTATTGTAAATCTAATCTCACAAAAAGCATATAAGAGAATGGTCCCCTATTATACTAATGCCTTAATTTATTTCCCCTATTCTTACTCCAAAAACCTTCATTTTGTACAATATATTTTTTGCTTTGTGAAACAACTGAATCCAAAATCAATTCCTAAGCAACGACATTCCAGGGTACAAAATGAAAAGAAGTATCTCTTGATAAAGACGTCTAGCATACGATTGTGAGGCGATCTGAAAATCTGTATCAAAGATTAATGAGGAAAAGGTTTGATTTGTCGAAAAAGATCTCCAGAGGCAAAGTCACTGAATCACTGTTTTATGGGTATTAGGATTAAGAAAAGGACAACTACGTCATTTTTTTATAATATATTTTTTATGATTGAAGTTAGATTGGTATTTGATTCGTATTTCCCCAGATTTTTTTCTTTGTTACTTTATGCCCTTCTTATATTTTTAAAGAACCATTTGTCATTTTGTAATGATTTACGGCAAAGACATTTTCCTTCTTTATCTTTTAATCAATGATTATGGTTTCTCTATATAAATATCGTGACAATTGGTTTATTATAATATGTACAAATAATTATGAATTATAGTTTTTATTGAAAATGCAGTAATTGAATTTTCTACATGGAATTATTTTAATCTTGATTTGTAATTCCTTGCCAGATTCCTTCTCTTATAAAAGCCGAGTTTTCAAGGCAAAATAATTCTCTGGGAAAGTTAGTTATTCATATATAAAATTGTAAATTTTAAATTGATTTCCTTTATTGTCTTCATAAAAACATATCAAATCACATTACACATCAGTCAGACTGTTTGATGAATGTTTATTATTTTACAAGTTTGGAACCAGTTTGTTTAATGTGTTGTGCATATCTTTGTCTTTGTCATTTAACAAAAATAACTTCAAAATGTAGTGATTAAACTTAAATTAATGACTGAATTATTGCCTCTTTTCTCTGTTATAAGCAGCAATTGGGGAATACCATTTATTTAATTTTTAATTAAAAAATTATTTTTCAAAATTTCAAATATATTGCATACACCAGATTCACACTGCCACTTACAGACACCAGATTCACATGTTTACAAAATTTGATAATTTTAGGTTTTATGAGTGACAATTTCTCAACAACCATGTTGAATTTAATTCAGCCATGGTGAAAAAAAGTTTTTCAAGATATTGCTATTTAAGTAAAAATATCATTTATCCATAAGTAACTTGAGAATTTTAATATCAAATCCACATAAGTTTCTTACATTTAAAGTTTCAGAAATAATCAATATATTATATAAATTCCTCATAGTTTCGTAAATAAGAAGTTAAAACCGATTACCTCCACCGTCACTGTATTCTATCGTTGCCAATTAGTTTGATAATACTTGTTCATACATAAATATCGAATAAAACATGCAGTATATTGTATGAAATACTCACGGTCTTATATATTTACTAATTATTTATAAATGATCTTTCAAAAATTGCTTCAGCTAAATAACTTTTTTAGAAATTCGAAACAAAAATTGATAAACTTCAAAGGTGAATTTTTGTGATTTAAAAAAAAATAAACGAAAGAATATATGGGAACTTTGATGACAAGCATAAAAAATATGACTCAATATACTTGATATGGCGTTACTGAGAAATCAGTGTTTTTAAATTAAAAGGGATAAAAGGCGGTCTTCGAATAATACAAGTCTTC
>JAOUZG010026951.1:0-19457 GCA_026289955.1 Argiope argentata
AATTTTTTTACACTTACATTTTTAACTTTTCCAGCTGACAAAGTTTTGGAGCTCGACTGATTTTGAGATGAAAGATCAACTATGATGACATAGTTTTGCATCAACCTTTTAAAACGCAACTGTGGTCAAAGAAGCACACGTAAGAATAAAATAATGCATGTAAAAGCGAATCAACCTTTTAAAAACGCATCTGCTTTCAAAGAAGCATGCATAATAATAATGCAACACTGGTAAAAGCAGGTAACAAATTCTTCAACCGATAATTTCCGGCGGACCATAATCTTTATTTTTGGCTAGTAAATTTCGGAGACCACAAAACCTCCTAACCAAAACAATATGTTCTCACATGATACAAAAAAAAAAAAAAAAAGAAAAGAAAAGTAGAAATTTTTCAAGTTATTATGTGAGAACAATATTTCTTAAGTCATTATTTGTCTTAATTCATTCATGAAAAAGCAATATTGGTAAAAGAAGATCAACCTTTTAAAAACATTTGCTTTCAACAAAGAAGCATACATACTGGTAAAAGCAGGTAAAAATGTATGCGAATAAAAGGTGTTATGGAATATTTTCATTTATGATTGGTTCATTGTCAACATGATTTCAAGATTCAATTATTTGTTGCCTTCAATTACTCCAAATCCCCTAACGAAAACAACATGTTTCAACATGCTAATAATGTCAAAATATTCGAACGCGATAAACAGATCTCCCCGAAGACAGAGTTTAGATTCCCCCGAAAGACACATTTTTGGAAAATGGCCATCGGTCTGCCAGGGACAAGGATAACACAAGAATGAGCTAGAAGGTTGAAATTTGGTATACGAATTTTAAACAAAAGTTTCAGATTTATAACAAATTTTGAATGAAATTCGATAAGAGAAAGTTGCCTTTTTGGCCGTTCAAATACAATTTAATACGTTAGCTACAAAATGGTGAGGTAAATAGATAAAATTCAATACACATAATTATCATCTATAGTTGATACATCAATCAAATTTTCAGCCAAATCCAACTAAGAGTTGACTGTTTGTCGGTCTGTACTTCCAGAAACACGTAAACGTGATAAGTCAAAAATGCAATAGCTTAAATTAATCAAATATGGTATAGAAATTTGTGATTACAAAAGCAGTTTTGTGTCATATTTTAGTTTCCATTGGTTGAAAAAAAAAATCTAAAATAAAAATTTTATTTTGGGATACTATTAAAGCGTGTCAGGGTTTAATTGCCAAATAACTAGCCAAAGATGATGAGTACAAATGCTTAATAGTATCCAAAATGTTAATATTTTCCAATTATTGTACACAAATATTTTTAACTCATTGTACTCGGATGATGCCTCTCTCACATCAATAAAGACAGTGCATTATTTAAACTTTTTAATTATTTCTTTTTCAATTTTGATTGTTTAAACAAAAAAAAAAGCATCTACAGATTGATAAAAAATGTTGATTCATTTTTAAAAGATATATTAAAATAATCATTTGTATTTAATTTTTTGATTAATAAACAAGTCTTTTTATTAACTGCATAATTACGCATCGAATTATTTTCCAAGTGCAAAGGGCTATTTAAATTTAAAAAAATTAGATTCTGACGGAATTTATATTAGGGCGTTGAATACACATCCCTTGGACTGCGAGATCTAACCTACCAGCCGAAGATTGTGTGTGTTACCATAATGGCACATTCGAAGACAAAATTGCATTATTCTATAACCTAATTTAAGATGAATGAAAAAGTTTAAAAGCGGAAAGAATTTTTCAGAAAAATTATATTAATAAAAAGAGACCAATGGGAGTGATCACCCTAAAACTTACTTCCTAGTAAATTTGTCTCTTTAGAGATGACCTTACATGCACTGGAGTAAAATTATTACAAAATATTAACGTTTGACGTGAATTTAACGTTTTTACTGTATGTATAGCCTGGTTGGTATGGTGTTGGACTCGCATCCCTTGGACTGCGAGTTCTAACCCGCCAGCCGAAGACTCTCCGTGTATGTGTGGTGGCTGGTGCAAGTTAAATCTGTCGTGGTCACAAAGTCCTCCTTGTCGAGAGTAATACTACAGGGGGTACTGGGTCAGAGGTGATCGTTCTCTGTTCCAGATCTAAATTACGATCTGTGGATGAATGAATAAAATGCATGAATATAGTCCACCCCGTAAAAAGGGTTTGCGACGTGTTTGAATTAGAAATAAAAGTTCTGTCCTCGGGTGCTCAGGGGTCCATACCTTCAAAAGTTGCTGCACCCCTCTGTCCGTTATAAAGCGGCACAGAAGAACAAAAATCTGAATATTTTTGAATTTTGAGTGCGTCTCCTACAGTTATTAATGCCAATGTTTAAAAAAAAACTTCGCGTTCCAAATTATTTAGAAAAATGTTGGTTTTTAAATGACTGATGTCATCCTCAGATAACTTTATGCAGGAACACAGTTCGGGAAATGATGGTAGCTTCACTCGCTTTATTGCAACGCATGGTGTGCGACGATGTGAAACTTTCAACGTAAGCGTGACTTGCACTTTCATCAATCGCTAGCTTTCCGGAAGTATTTCAATTTATTTACGGTGACTCAGCTGATGTTTTCTCCGTTTACAAATGAAGAAAAAAAACTATAAACATTTCCGCACACTAGAGCATAAAATACCCTTGTTGTTTAAACTTTCACACTTTAACTAGCCTTTTAAGCTAACTAACTTTTAAAAAGTGCGTTCTTAAAACAAACTTGGAAAACAGTTCTTCCATGCCAAAAGCAACGGAAGAACTACAGTACATTACCAAGTATCTGTCCTAAGATGGCTGAAGAAAGTCCGAGTCGTATGAATTCATTTCTTTGCCCACCAATACCAAAAGACTTAGTTCTTCTTCTACTTAGTTCTTACACCAAAACTCATTGCTATAATATGCATTTGGTCACTTCTTACTGAGTATTAAGAACTCCTTTAATCTCAAGTTAAATAGAATGTGTAATGTGGCCGCAGCCCAAATAGTCAGAGAAGCTGTTGTTGGTATCAAGTCAAAGAAGATTAAAATGAACTATCCTATGCATATTTCAATGTATCATGCCAGAACATCATTTCTTGAACGGCCAAGCACCACGTACTCGAGCGAGTGAAATTATATTTTTATTCATTTTAATCGTTTCCTTGAATGAGTCACTTTAGTATTGAAAACGATCCGAAACACTTAGTCTCGCATTTATTGTTTTAACAAATATCACATTTCCTATTTATTTCATTTCATAGAATCGTGTGCTCAAAATGACATTTCTCTAGGTTTTATTTGCTGTAGTCATTAAATTATTTTTGTTAACCAGAGTAACAAAAATACCAGAGTTAACCAGAGTTTTGTAAATACAATAGCAACGTGTTGTTAAAAGCTGATTTTTTGAGATGCTCGCGCTGATAATAAAATTTTTATTTTTAGTCTAAGGAATTTTGTTGACGCCAAAAACCCTCATCCCCAAAACAACACCATGTTCTGACATGATAATAATAGAAGGCACTGTGAAGATATAAACTATCTATACATAGTATAAAACGAAGTCGCCTGAAAGCGTCTGTATGTTGGAACCCCAAAAATTCGAGATATAATAAACGGATATTGGAGATATTTATACCATTTTATACAGCATTTATTGGAGGTGGTTTTAATATATTCAAATGATATCAAAATAAAAAGAGGAAGCTTATAATTGTGATTTTAATTTATCCGCGAAAGCTTGAGAACCGCAAACAGCGCATGTGCAAATAGCGAGAGCTGTGAGATGCATACGCGATACATTTCTTTGTTTACCTCTGATTTTAAACAGCGATTCAAATCTCATTATGCCGGAAAAAAGGAAATCCATCCTTGAAATAATGGGCTTTGTCACCAGACATATCCTATTTTTACCTTTCTAACAGTCTAAATATTTCGGGATGTGTGTTATAAAAACTGTCTTGTTGCTATTTCTGATAATTTCTAAACGTATTTTCATGTTTGTTCGATGCTGCGTAACATGTCCATATCATATCGGGTGGAGGCTAGACTTAAGTTTAAAGCTAATTTGTCTTCTTGGATGCTATGCCACGGGCAACGCCGTGCGAGTACTGCTAGTATGTTTATATATTGCATTTCCCAATTCAAAAATTTATTAGAAAAACTGTAATTTAAAGAATATAAATTGTTGTCATTTTAACATGAATTCAGTACACTTCACAGTGGTATAATTAAAAAAATTAAGCAAACCAAAGAACAATTTATGAATCCTGTACGCACTGCGCAGTTAAAATCGGGAACAGCGAAAACAATTGAGGTCCGTTACACACTGACAAAGCACTAATATTTTTGAAAAATGTCCGTCTGTCTGTTCATTTTTTTAAAATAATTTTTCAGAATTTTGTAATCAAAAACAAACTATAAGGCTGTTTAGGTAAATTAGCATAAGACTTTCAGTTTCTCACCGATGATTAGCTTAATGAGTCAAAGCCACTTCCCATTTAAATTTCAAACAGCTCGGTTTTTTTTTGTCCAATAATGAAATCACTTATCAAATTTTGACCAATAAATGTCAGAACTCGAACAATAATCACATGGGAAGATAGAACAGGAGTGTCTTCCGATATATCTGCCACTTCTAGCTCCTTACACTCATTTAAATAACCAACTTTTTATAGTTGCAGGGGCATGAAGCGGTGTTGAGTGTAATATGATCTTACAACTTGCGGTTCCTATGGAATTTTGAGTAAAACATTTTCAAAAGGGAAGTGCATCTGTCCAGCTGTTTGAATGTGAGTTAATAGGATGGAAACAAAACGAAGAGCTAGACAGATAAGATTCGGTATATAGATATAAATTCAATAATGTAGACAGCTATCAGATCAAGGGCATGAATCGGCGTTGGGAGTCTCTTTGGGACAGAAAATGCTTTGAGCAGTACGTTACAATTTGGCATACGGTTTTAATATTAACAGAATTCGATTAAATGTTGATTAAACTATGTTCAGAGAATGTCCGTCTCTCCGGATGTTCGAATAGAAGTTAACGAGTACAAATCCAAGAAAGTCACATAGATAAGATTTACACAGATATAACATCTATAGTGAAGACACTCGTTAAAATTTGTGCCAAATATGACAGTGTTTACCATCTTTTTGTCTGTAATTTCAGAAGTATGTAAGCGTGATGGTTCAAGAACCGTAACGACTTAAATATATCATTGTATAGGAATTTATGAAAATAAATACAATTTGTGTCAGATTTGTAATTCAATCTGTTGGGATAAATGTGTCAAAAGCACAAATTTGTCTTTTGTTAGTATTAACCGATGCCGGGGATTAATCGCCGAAACACTCGGCAAAGATCACATTATAGATCCAGTAAAAGTATTAAATTTGCACCATAAGCTAGGCTGGCGCAAACGAAAAATCGCCAAATAATGTATAATTCCGCCAAATTTCTTTGGCGATTTTTCGTTTGCGCCAGGTTAGTGGAAAAGTACCCCATAAGTTAATATTTCGTAACTATTGTAAGCCAAAGCCATGCAAGGTGTTTTCTGGGATAATGTCTTTATTAGAAAGCATACGAGAAAGTTTTGAGAAGACGATACCCGTTGGCTAATATCAATGTATTTGGCATAGTTTTATTCAGTGATTCTCATTGACAATATGACTTCTAAGCCACTAAACATCGTAAGTGGTTTAACAAATGTACATATCGCCAAGGGCATGGTTTTATTTTTTGATCCTTAAACAAAATTGACTTTCAAATCTAATATAAACGCGCTATGTTTCCCAAATCATGCCTCCTTAGAATGTAAGATAAGCATGTAAACCCTTCGGTATCCCCCCTTCATCTCAACGTCACTGTAAAAGGACAGTAAAAACACACAAAAAAATTTATCAAATTTGCTAATAATCATTACAGTGTTGAAAGATACACACATGTAATTCAAAAATGATTTTTTTCGGACTAATTTAAACCTGGATTTATAGATGTTCCATTAATATTTCGTTTAATAGAAAATAATAATATTAATAATAATTTTTTATCAAAAAATAATACTAAGTGAAGCCCACATGCACAAAATATTTCTTGTTGCATATGCACACTAACCTTTTAATAAAATCTTCAAAATAATAATCAGTAAAAATATATTTTGATTTTTCCCCCCAAGTATTTTGTAATACATAGATAAATAATTTTTTTCTGCTAAGAGAATAAAGAACATAGCACTAAAATAAAAATGATGTAAAATGAAAACAAAAAAAATTACCCGTATTCTTTCGCACAGCTTGCAAATAAAGCATCAACAAACCCACATCCAATCTGATAGCACACAAGAACGTGCTCCATTAACCTAAACGAAGTTATTTTGTAACAGGTCACCCTCGATGAATAAAAGGGCACATTTCTTTTGCAGTTTTGCTTTTATTCGTGTTTTCTTTTTTATCATCGAGTGACCGCCGAAAATGAATGCGATGCCAGAGGCGAAATGTGATCTGGTCGGACATTAGAAAGAATGGCTTCCAAATTCCAAAATTAATGTCCACGATAACTACTATGTTCGGTCCATAAATCTTAAGTTCTTACTTAGGACTATTAAGAGCAATTAATGGGTAAGAGGTGGACATTAAAAACATTAAACATATAAAAAAACATCTCATCCATTATTATTTTTTTTCGTGTGTGTACGTAAGTTGAGTACAAATAAAGAGCGGATAAATTTCACAATATATATCCTTTTGAAAATTATGGATATACAAGTTAATTTTTTTGTAGTTTTTGTTTAATGGTAATTATTCTAAATGGGGGAAAATCAAATCATTAATCAAATAAAAATTCTAAAATCGTCTGCAACCTTTTAAATAATCTGCAGACGATTTTAAATGATCTGCAGGCGTATTTCTTTTTGCCTCTCATTGTGTTTTTATTTTAATATTCATTAGAATACATTCAACTTTTGTCTTTATAACGTAATTTTCGCTGTATTTTTAAAGAATATCACGGATATTTAGGTATCAAAAGCTTTAAACAGGTAGGCATTAATATTATATGTTCAGTGATAAAAAAAAGAGCATAATAAAAACATTTTCTTTTTTTCATTCCCAAAAACTTCCAGTTAAAAATCTTTAAAAATTAAATTACTAAAAATTATTTTAGTCTTTGCATTGTATCTCTTATTTTTGTAATACTTTTTATGAAACTACAATCAATAATAATAGGATAGCCTGTTATTTAAAATTTTAATATTATTAACTTTAATAACTAATTAATGTCAAAATTTTCTTTTTAAAACCTAACTATTCTTGATGTATATTTAAGCTATGAATTAACTTTTACAGATCATTTAAAAATTTAAATGTTTTTAATATTTAAAACATTGAAAGCAATTAAAATATCTTTAAAAGTTACGATAGTTTAATTTAAACATACCCCCTTCCAATGCATTCGTTAAATTTGAATATTCGAATACGTTGATCAATTGATCATAATATTCTTTCTGCGTTGTTTCACAAATGATAAATGCAACTTTCTCACTTTCATTAGAAATAAACTAAACTGATGCAACAAAATATAGTTATCATACAATGAGTCATCTTGTTGTGGAAAAATAAACTGATCAAATCAAATACGACATTTCAAAACTAACGTTATGTATATTATCATGACTTTCAATTAAAAACAATTCAAGCATCAGAAAAAAATTGTTCATCTAAACTTTATGAAATAGTTACAGATGAGAAAAATCGAAAATAATTATCTGATATTGTTTCAATTATTACTATACAAATTTAATGCGAAAAGGTTGAGAAAACTAGAAAAAAAAGCCACACTAGCGACCTTTTTCTATAGTCTTCTGTACGGCTATCAGTCTATTATTTTTTTAAACCCAATTCCCTTTTTTAAACATTACTCATTCAATTATTTAAAATAAAAAATAGTGTTTGCTTATTTGGAAATTACATTAATAATCACTTTTGTTTTCAATTTGTGTAATAGAAAAGGAGATTTGCACTGTTTCATTCTGTTTAATCAATCAATCAATAAATTAAACATTAAACCTGTTCCAATACTTATAAAACCAATAGAATAATATTTACTTTAGTTGTCGAAAGAGTCGTATAAATAAGATTAAAAAATGGTTTGTTTAAAAGTAGGGGGGAAAATGTCCGTGTAATAATGGGTGAATAGGTTTTTCTAACCTGTAGAATTGGGCCATGAAATTCTTTCTAATTGTAAAATTCAAGCATAATATAAAAAATATTTATTTTAATAATATTGAGCCGTTTACATAAAATAGCTCTATGCACTTTTATTTAGTTTTTGTTTTACTGAACCGTGCATTTTACAGTTCAAGACAGAAAAGAAAAAGATTCGTGTAATATTATCAAGGCAGGCAAATGGATATAAAACAATAAATAAAACTCAGAAAAGTAATTTATCTGTTTTTTTTTGTTTGTTTTTCAAATTTCGCAAATGTTAAGTATTTTATTTTTTCCTACCCTTCGGCTTCCCTAGTGCAGAATATAAATTTGAAGCAAAAAAATAAACAACAAAACATTGGCAACAACAAATTAAAATATTTTCATGAAAACAAAAGGTGAGCGGGATTTCATACATAAATGATTCAATAAAAAACAGATTTATGAAAAGATAAATATTAGATAACAAGAAAATACCATTATTATATTCATAAAGTGACAACTTTTTGGAATTAATTCTATAAATTAATTAATTCTTCATAATTAGCAAAATTCTGAGATTCAATTTTTTAATTCTTCTTAATCAGTAAAAATTGATGAATTAAATGTCTTAATTCTTTTTAATTAGTTAATATCCATGAATCAAATTTCTTAATTCTTTTTAATAAATATTCATGAATTAAATTTCTTAATTCTTTTTAATTAGAAAATTAATGTATTCATTTTTTAAAATTCTTACTTCGCAAAATTCATCTATTCAATTTATTTTAATTCTTCTTAATTCGTAAAACTCATGTATTCAATTTTTTTATTCGTAAAACTCATGTATTCAATTTTTTTATTCGTAAAATTCATGTGTTCAATTTTTTAATTCTTCTTAATTAGCAAAATTCGCGAATACAATTTAATTCTTCTAAACACGTAAAATTCGTGAATTAAAATTAATTCTTCTAACTACGTAAAATTCGTGAATTAAAATTAATTCTTCTAAATAAGCAGAATCCGTGAATTTAATTCTTCTAAATGAACAAAATTCGTAAATTCAATTTAATTCTTAATTAGTAAAATACGTGAAAAAAATTTAATTCTTAATTAGAAAAATCCAAAAAAATCAATTTCTTCAATCTTATTAAATAATAAAATTCGTGAATTCAATTTCTTAATTCTTCTTAATTAATAAAACTCACGTGTTCAATTTCTTAATTCTTACTCAATAAAAGTCTAGAATAAAATTATTTTATCAACTTTTATTGAGGTGGAAATGTTTGTCTTTTAATATTTATTGTAACAAAATAAATCCCTAACATTCGTAATACCAGGCCATCAGTATCGCAACTTTTTTAAAAAAATTCCAATCGAATCTGAATAATAATCAATACAACATTATCAGAAGAGCTTGTTACGTCAAATGCAATTAAGATAACAAGAATTTCAATTTAGCTATCTCATATCTTCTCTTTATCAAAAGAAGGCAAAATTCACTTTTCATACGTCAACTCTTCAACACAAACATCTCGCCAAATCCAAAAACTTAAGTTAATAGATTCGGATTTTTGATTTTAATGAGTCTAACAGATCAACACGACATCAAATAAAGAGTTATCTCAAATAAGATGACCACTCGTCCTTGTCCGACAAGTTCCCTTTCATTCGTCTTTATTTCGTTTGAGATAACCCTTGGGCACTTGAGGTACTGAATGAGGCATTGTGCCCCGGACAGAAGCAAGTGCTTGAAACCATTGATCTGTCGAAGAACGTGACAAGAAAAATAAAGGCGTGTACCCCCACCCCGATTCAGATTATAGCTGCATCGAAAATGGAATAAAATTATCTCGAAAGTTTGCACGAGCTTTGAGTGATGACATGTGTGCTCTGGTTTCGCAGGGGAGAGTCCTTTTGGAAATTATTCAGCCGATAAAATAAAGTAGGACATGAAAGACTTATTATAAACAGATATTCCTGCGATGTTCATTTAAGTGCAAAGGAATTTATCGACTTTTTCATAACTATACTTTGAGGAGATTGTTTGTTATGTTAAGTAAAGACGATTTTTCAAACTATGATAAGAATAGATAAATATGAATTTTAATTTGATTTATAACTACATGCTTTTATATAACTTAATACGGTACATTTCCGTTAGCCGGGCGGCAGCGAAAAAATCGCCAAATAATGTAGAATTTCGCCAAGTTTCTCACAGTGATTTTACAGCGAAAAAATGCGAGTAAAGTAGAATTCCACCAAATTTCTTTGGCGATTTTTCGCTACCGCCTGGCTAATGAAAAAGACTCTTCTCTCTTGTACAAATTATGATTCTAGTTATGTGTTAATATATAATTTAAAAATATAAGTATAAAAATCTTTTATTCAATATATCAAAACTGTATAAGGTCTCTGTTGTAAATAGATAAAAATAAAAGCAGAGCTTTTTGGGAGGATTTCTGCTTTTTCCTGTCATTTTGAGGATTATCAACTATTGCTGCGTCATCCGATTTTGGAAGTAACCACCGAAGATAATTTTGAATGAATGTGATTCAAAAGATTCGATAATGAATGTGAATTTACTTACAGAACATCAACCAATGCCTCACAAAAGTTTTATTAGTTATTATTGTTTTAAAATTACCTCTAAATATTTTTTTTATTAATAACTAGCAGCCATTGGCGACCAGCCGGTTCGCCAGTATTACTGCTCGCTAAAGTTTACTCGCTAATATTTTATGTAGCTGTGTCTCATAACAGGTTTTTCACCAAAATATTTTCAAACCAAACAAATTTTGATAATCATATAATTCATTTATAATATTATTTATTATTATTTTCTTCAGATGTTCTGTTCACTGTACTACTCACCTTTATCTTTCTATCCGAGCAATGATTGTCCCGGAATTGATATTTTACTTAAATGGTGGAGAGAAAGGTCTAAAATTCTGTTTTTATAGAATGAGATTCAAATTTTCATAAATGTAAACACACTAAACAAACAAATAAAGACAAATTGGTTTTCAAGAGATGCGAAAGCTTAAAAACAGCTTGGAAAATGCCTCGCACAGACGAAATAATGGTGACACACAAACACCCTTCTTTTATTTTCTATCCTTTTTTTCTTCACTACTTTTCTTTCTATAAACCCTTTTTTCCCTTTGTTATAACTTTTTTCTTCCCTGCCCAGACTTTATTTTGAGCAGGCATATATTAAATATTCATACCGACTAATAATAAAAGCAACTATTTTCTTTCTTTTTTAAACATCCCGTTATCTATGAATAAAAACCAACTGACTTCGCATATTTCTCACTAAACAAATCATAATTTATAACTTGATGCTATCTAACTCAGTTGGTGTGGGGGAAGGAAATGCAGATTTTTGGCGGGAAAGTAAGAAAAGTGCCGTTTTAACTATTTTCCTCTCATTTTTTTTTCATATTTTCTCTCCATAAGAACCATCCTCGTGTCTTAACGAAAATATTTTTTTAAAAATTAGCAAAATCGGTCAAGCCGTTCTCCAGTTTTGCGCTTAGAAACGCATTTCGAGTTGCATTTTTATTAATATAGATAAGGCAACTCTTGTACACCACTAAGTACAGCACAAGGATTACAGAAGCAAATAAAAACAACTACATACAAAGATAAAAACAAGAACAAGTTTTATAAAAAAAATCAATTCCTACTTAGATCAACAAAGAAAAAGTTTATTTTATTTACTTTTTATCAAGTAATCACGATTAATATAAATAATTTATCAAAAAATTATTGATTTTCGCTAGAATTGAATTCGCATTCTTCACGTGAAAAATACAGAAATCCTCGCATTTTACCGATTGATCTGCTGTCTGTTGATTTCAATTTTCATTACAAACTGCTAAAACTCTATTTAAAGTATTAGAAATTAATTAAATGTAATTAATTAATATTGAAAAAACTGTATAAACATCGAGTGTCATCGACTACAAGTTTTAAAAAATTTGCTTGAGCTTGAGTGTATGAATAAAAAGTATTGTATTAACGACTGAACATTTGAAAAAAGTATATATATAGATGGAGAGTTTAAACTAATCAAAGGAATTGGAAAAAATAATTGAACAAAATTTTTGTGGTACCTTCTATTGGTTCGAAACCGAACTGTTCATATATAAAATATCATAAGCTTATTTAACTTTATTTTTAATGAATTAATATTTGAAAAATCTGTATTAAAATTAAGTGTCATCCGCTACAGGTAAGATGCATAAATATACACAGGGAGATTGTGAACCTATGGTAGGAATTTTAAAAAAATTAACCTTGAGCTCCTGCGATTTCTATTAAGTCGAAATTATTTAAAAGATTCCAATTATATATAAAATAAAGAACTTTTTGAGAAGACTAAGCAAATTAAAAGAAAAAAACTTTGTCAATATACCTTAAGAATGCATACACAAGAAAATGGATTGCATTTAAATCTCAAAATTTATAGCGAAATATAAAAAAATAACTGATAAAATTAAGCTAAGAGTTTATAAGAGAACGCTTCACAGAAACCGATATACTACTTCAACAATACATCCTCACGTACAGAGTAAAATCACATGCATCCATTAAACAGCTGCTGAATTGAGAAATAACAAAATCACAATGATGATGAAGGTGTGTTTGCTCAAACCAGGCAAGGGCAAAAATGACAGATGACATCGGTTTTGAAACGCCATTGACAGACTGTTGATCATTCGTGAGTAAGACCTCCAGGCATGCCATTTGCGAACAGCTAACCAAAGCGGGAAAAATTCTTCATTCCTAACTCACGATATCCAATATTATCGATTAAAAAAATCGTTTTCACTTTTCAGCTTTTTCTTTTTTTATTGGCTTGTTAATTCTGAGAAATACCAAATAGAAACGGAATGCACAAACAGCAGATGTTTGAAATTGAGATATGAAATCGGTTGCAATTTTCGTTTCGCTTTTTTAGTTGCACTTAATGCGTTTACCCTGTTGCTTTTTCGTCACTGCTATTAGCTCACACTCCACCTGTATTTATATTTATATATCTTGTTCAAATTTTCAGTTGTTAATAAAATACTTTCCATTCATCCAATCAATTGCAAATACATTTTTTTTAACTTTTAGTTGATGACATGAGAGGCTAATGCATTTTTCAAATATTAATTAA
Organism: Argiope argentata; assembly: GCA_026289955.1. Classification (NCBI taxonomy): domain Eukaryota; kingdom Metazoa; phylum Arthropoda; class Arachnida; order Araneae; family Araneidae; genus Argiope; species Argiope argentata. The sequence continues at coordinate 13,337 of JAOUZG010026951.1, forward strand.
TTTTTAATTAATTAATTAAAAACTAATTTTTCGCCAACATTCTTCATTTCCCCAAAGTCAAATAAGTTAAGAATTCAGTTTGTCCCCCCCCCCACACGCTATTGATTAGGCTTAACACGTTTTAGATAGATTATATCAAATTCTGTTTATTTTCTTAATATTCAATAAATTTAAAATGAAACATTGTTCATTAGTTGATTTTTCGGATTCATTTTGAAGTACTTTCAAATTAAAACAACCAGCGGGTGACCAAGCTCCGCTCGGAGAAAACAGGTAATTTGTAATGGAGAAGCATTCTGACAATGACGGTATCTTCTAGTTGTCCATTTGCGGGTAGAATTGAGTTGATCGCTTGTTGTTCCAAAATTCCGGCTCCTTGAAGAATTTCATGTAGAGGTGCGTTCTGCATGTTGAAAATGTAGCTTGAAATCTGATGAATGTTGAAATGTCGGACTTTGTTGACGGTGATTTGAAATCGAAATCAGTTCCTTAAATGTTTTTTTGGAAATTGGAATTTTGAACGAATCAAAAAGAACGAATCTTTTTAGTTAACGAACGAGCGCTAAATTCAAAATTTCATTAACAAATTTTCCTTAATAAAAAGCAGTGGAATTAGAATCGTACTTTTTTAAAAGAAAATTTAGTAAAAATATCAAAGTTATCCTTATTTTTTTCTGATGAATGTTGAAATGTCGGAAATGTGGGGCGATTTTCGACTTGGCAACTATTCCTCGTATTAAAGTATAAGATAAAATTAAAACTTAAGCTCCAAGCATGCGTTACGAGTAAAAGGGAAAAATTATCTTATTAATATGTTGCCATCAGATTGACAAAAACTCAAATTTAAAAAAATAAATTATTATTGCGCATTAAACATATAAAAATGCAATTTTCATCACGTGTCTGCATGAAATGAAAAAAATATATATATGAATATTGATATAGAAGGCATATTGGCTATAGATGGCAGCACGTTACCACTTGAAAATTTAAGTAGGCCATTATGGCGAACTAATAAAAGTTGAAAATATCCTATCTGCAACTCCGAACTGCTCAACCGTAGCGCTTCAAAACCGGCGCAATCGATTCCTCGTGGCCAAAACCCCCAGACCCCCAAGTTTACCGGAGTTTATTAATTCTGGGGCGATTTTCGACTTGACAACCATTCCTCGTATTATAGTATAATATATACAGAAAAAACCAAAATTAAAAATTTCTAATCTGTATTGCATTACCCTAACTGGTGTAAAAAATGTACGCATTTTGCGTAGCTAAAATTGGCGCTAAATCCTCTATTGGCTCAGAAAATTCAACTCTAATATAATTTTTTGATCAATTATTTATAGTAAATGTAATTGTTAGGTAGCCATAGGCTGGTTGATAGGGCGTTGGGTTCGCATCCCTTGGGCTGCGAGTTCGAACCAGCATCCTAAGACTTTCCGAGTGTGGTGGACGTTATTTCATCTCTCAAGGTCACAAAGATCTCCATGTCGAGAGTAATATCCCTCCTTCCGTTGTAAAGCGAACGAGAACAATTGTATAATTATTTAATAAAAAGTGACTAAAATAAAAATTTGGAAACCTAAGTAAAAATTGATTTAAAAAAATTGTTTTTTATATTACTAGTTATATATATTATCATTTACTTTTATATTATTATGTTGTTATAGTGTTAATACACATTCAGATTAAAGTTGCAATTAAACCAGAATTAAAAATTCGGATAGTATTTCCTATGGCGAAAAGAAAATAAACAATTTTTTTTTCTCAATGGTTTTAAAAAAGAATTTATATACACATTAATTTTATTGGAATTTAGCTGTTCCTAGCCACCGATAAGTTTTCTGGTTGTGTTGCATGAGAAAAATTTCTACAATATATTTAACGTGAAAGTTCGTCATTCATTTCCACAACAAAAAAAATTTCAAATAAAAAAATCCACATGTCTCTTGCGATATTTTAAGTGCCTTGCTCCTATTCAATATATTGTGCTATGAATTTTCCCAATTTCTCCCAATCATCTGACTGAAAATTCCAGCTTTAATCTGAAAACCAGAAACAATACCTGAACTAATTGGACAGCAATAAAACAAAACATGATCATATAAATATATAAAGATACTAAGTAATATTACTCAGCAACTGATGTTTATGAGTAATGCCAAAATTAAAACACACTCTGTTAAGATATATAAATTTCATAATATGAGAGAAAGCATAAGGTGACCACTTCCCCTGGTTTTGACGTAGGAAATATAATAAAGCAGTATCGATCACCATAACTCACAATTCTCTAAATTATTATAGACATTACGGTTTTAGAAATACATCATATATCATCATGACATAATATAACATATATTTGAAACGAGTTCAGAAACGATTAAAGTTAAGAGTTTTTTTTTTAAAAAAAAATACGGATTTGTGTGTGTATGTGCTTCTTAGATTAGGTTAGTATAGTACACAGTTCTGTCCTCACTGTGTACTGTATATGTACTGCTCTAAATTAAAATATTTAATATTTAGGTCAGTGGGTATACCATCTATTGATTAGTGTGCGTGTGCGTGCGTGTCTTTTAAAAATCTAGTTCTTTCAGGGAAGACACCAAAATAAATACAATTATAAAGCAAAACCTTATCTATAAATATAATTTTATCCAAATCGTTAGAGCTATTTCTGAGATACACATACAAAATTTTATTTATTTCGTGTAAGAAGTGATAGTTTAAAGTTACAAGATTTGGAATAAAATCAAAAATACCAAATATTTTTAATTTATTGTTCAATTTAATCTAGTTTTTTTAGGTAATAAATGCTGCGTTCTAAATGCATATACTTTTTCTACCAGTTTATGGCCCAAATTAAATTCGCCTATAACTAATATTATGCAAAAGAAGGCGCATATACACTGTCTAATAAACATTCTACGATAAAATCGCCGCTCTAAATCGCAATCAGACAGCCAGACAGCACAATATACGATTTGACGCTGCAATGAATAAACCAGAATGCATACAGATGGGACTATTTAGAAAAAAAAACACCCTACGATCTACTGCAGTCTGCAACCAAACCAAACAAACGATTTTTTGCTTGATAGTATAGCATCAACCGGCAGCCGGCTTCTGCACAGGGTCATCAACCTCCACTACCCCTTTTCTGCGAACTCAAACCACAAACCAGATGTTGACGGGGGTGGACAATGTCCCACGTGCAGTAAAAAGAACGGAGAGAAAAGACGCTGGATTTGAGGAGATAGGTTTGTTTTTTTATGGCGTAAGAATTATGCATAGCAATTCCACAACACACACACCGTATTATTAAATATACAAATCCTTGAAAACTAGTTTTCATTTAGGGTGACTATTCAAAAGAAGTTATCTGAAATGGTGATCGGTCTGTTTCAAAATATAGTAGTCGACCAATAATCCGGTAGATATTAGACTAGGCGATAGCTGGGTTTATGAAGGGATAAGATTAGAAGAAACTCATTAAAAAGATGCATTTAATTGTAAAATCTAGATTTATTGTATAAAATTAGGAAAATAATATGCTACAGTCTATTGTTGAAGTTATATGAAGGTTACTGACATATGAGAGTAGTTGGAAAATGAAGTTGATTATTTCCTGCTTATACCATTTTACTTAATATTTTTTCTCTTTTAAATTTCATAATACTTACATCATTTTTCTAATTAAATCAACGCAGATCATTTGAAACATCCTCTCCTAAACCATAAATGGGACATTCAAAAACAAAATTTCATTATTCTATAATCTAACTTAAGATGAATGAAAAAGTTTAAAAGCGATAAGAATGTTTCAGAAAGAATATATTAATAAAAAGAGACCAATGGAAGTGATCTCCCTAAAACTTACTTCCTAGTAAATTTGTCTTTTTAAAGAGGATCTTGCATACACTGGAGTAAAATTATTACAAAATATTAACGTTTGACGCGAATTTAACGTTTTTACTGTATGTATAGCCTGGTTGGTAGGGCGTTGGTTTCGCATCCCTCAGGCTGTGAGTTCTAACCCACCAGCCGAAGACTCTTTGTGTATGTGTTCGCGCACGTTAAATCTGTCGTGGTCACAACGTTCTCCATGTCAGGAGTAATACCACTGGGGATACTTTGTCAGATGTCATCATTCTCTGTTCTGCATCTAAATTACGATCTGTGGATGAATGAAGACCACCCCGCAAAAAGGGTTCGTGACGTGTGTGAGCCAGAAGTCAGATTACTGCCCTCGGGTGCTCAGGGGTTCATACCTTCAGAAGCTACTGCACTCTTTCCGTTGTAAAGCGGAACACGAGAACAATAACAGCAAAAATTCCCAACAGATTCATCATGATAACGCATGACATTTTTTTCTAGAAATTTCTGGACAGGATCTTAAGTACGTAAGGCCTAAACAAGAATTACAACATATATGTGTTATCACCCCCCCCAAAAAAAAACACAAAAAGAATTAAAACAACAAGTAATATATAAAAAAATTAAGGGAATTCCTACTTATACCAACATTTTTTTTTATTTTAGTTATGTACAAAAATATGTAACTAATATAAATTCAATTTGCAACTAACTAATTGCACAACTAACATAAAAGCAATTTATTTACAGTGTGTATCTGAAACAAAACAAAACAGCAAACCAATTCATCAAAATCAAGTCCGTTTCTGTTGAAATTACAGTTAGCAACAATCAGAGCATACTGCGCATGCGTGAAATTTCAACCCCAGTTACGGTAACATACAAATGCATGATTTTTCAACACCAGTAGGGGTAACGTTATGCAGATTAGAAATTTTTAATTTCCTTTATTCCGTTTTATTTTTATTCAAAAGTACTGCAAAATGAATCCAAAAAATCGATTAATTAATAATGCTTGATTTTACAAGCATCAAAAACTAAGAAAATAAACACAATCGTTCGAAAACATGTAAAACTTAATTTCATTAGCGTTAGAAAAGCACAAACTGAAGTTTAATTCATTTGGCGGTAAGGAAATTAATATTTCTGGCGGGAAAGTTAGTTTTTAATTAATAAAAATTTAACCAAATTAAGGAATTAATATATGAAAAAACTGTATTAACATCGTGTTATTCACTGCATGTTTAAAAAATTATATTTGAACTTCATTGGATGAATAAAAAGTATTTTATTAGCAATTGAAAATTTGAACAAGATATATAAATATATATAGGGAGAGGGAAGTAATAGTAGGAATTGAAAAATACTTATAAATAATCTGAAAATAATGCTATAAAAATTTTAAAATCTTTATGAAAAAAATTAAAAAGCAATAAATATGTTGGCCGGATATCCACATAACAGCCATTATTATATTTTTTTATTTACTCAAAAAAAATCCGACGCAATACCAATTTTGAAGCATTCAACACTAATTCAAAATGAAATATTCCACGAAGACCGAAATTTTTAGTATTACTAGAAATTATTAGGAAGGCAGTAACTATAAAAAGACGGAAACTCCTCATTCGGTCAAACCAAACATCTTTTCAATTACTTAAAATTACCGGGTTGGTAAAAATGCAATCATTTTCCCATTCCTCCACAACAAAAAGTCTGATTTCTTGAAAAAACAGGTTCCCAGACAGCGCCAGTAGAATTATACTTCCAAGGAAAAAGGGATTCGGGGTTTTTCAAACCAATGCGACGTTTTCTTGGAGATTTTAAACCTTTTGCTGTTTTTTAATTTAAGTTAGTTAGTTTTTAGAAGAAGAAAAAAAGGCTAGTTCGCGACTATCCGGCTTCGGTGCTATCCGAACTATTTTCTCTTATCGTAATTAAATCAGGAAGACAAGACGTTGCTTTGGAAAAATCGCCAAGGCATTAGCTGACTAAAATACAAAAGCAGACATAGATTAAGGACTTTTTCAAAAACTAAAAACTGTTAAGTTTGGACTCATATTTTAGCAAAGAGTCTAAACTTTTAAATAATTAGTGAAAAATTAAATAAGTTTGAGCCAATTTTCGGTAGAATTTGGCCTACGATTTGCGTTAATGTTTCGTTTAGGTTTATAGAATTAGGTTTCGTTTATGTTATCGAATCAGATTTTGTTAGTGTTCATAGAATTATTACGGTTATATTTCG
>JAOUZG010026973.1:0-10077 GCA_026289955.1 Argiope argentata
AATCCAGTCATCTTTTTGTCTTATCTTAGTAAAATTTAACAAAGATGTGATTTTTCCCTTCAAATGGTTTCACAGGGTGAGAAAAATTTAATTCCTAAAATAAAAATATATTTTACTTTTTATGTCTATTGATTGTCAAAAAATATTAAATAGCAGTGTCCAAGCATTACCATCGTTGGAAAATTAATTCGATTTTAATTATGGAAACAAAATGTTAAATTCAATTTTCATAACATTTTTGCATAGCAAAGATGAATTTTCCACAAAATAATGTCGATATCAATTTGGGGTTTTGCTAGGTATGCAATTTTGCATAGCACGTAATTGATTGAGAATCAAAATGTTTGCACAAGTTTTCTTTTTTTTTTTTAAAGTTAAATCTGTACACTTTTATGCTCTGAGGTTTTATAAAATTCGACAGTTCATTTTATAGGTCCTTTTAATAGTTAAATTCTCTATTTCTCTATTAAAAATTAGCTTCTAGAATCTAGCATCTCTATTTCGACTTTTCTTTTAAGATTACAAAAATAACACTTAAAAACAGAAATCGGAGTTAGGAGTTTGCACACCTTCCTCATCCCCCTAATCCAGTGACGTAACCGCATGCATATTTTTGGACCAATTAAAAAAAAACCAATTCAACCTCTTAAACCGATAAAATTACCTATATGTATTTCATTTTGAAGTCCGATTCGACTGGACTGAAATAAGAGACAAAATTATAATAGCGGAATTAATTTCAAACTTCCGTGCTGCCATCTATTTTGAATATTAAGAACTAAAAATCTCCTCTGCTTTCTATCTCTTTATAATTCATTACTACTGTTTCTTTGGGCACATGAATACATCCTATTTGATTTCAAGATTTTTCAACACTTCCAGTTCTCTTTCTAAGCTCACGAGCAAGTTTTCTTTTATCACGAAATGTTACCTTTCTAGACCTAAGAGTATTATTTTTTTCTGCTTCGATTTTTAATAAAATTAGAAACTGTATTGGGGCTGACGTAGAGTATAAGAGCGATTTCACTATTACCTTTACCTTCATTTTTATATGCAACAACATGGTCTTTCTAAAATTATTTAACCTTTTCAAGTGCAGTGGGAAGTATGTTGCCCACCAGATTTTTCAGTTTTTATATGAAATCATGTAGATTGGCCATAGTTTTGACAAATTTTGAAACTAGATAAAAACTTGGATGCTTCAGTTCCTTATCTCACATACAATGGTATATCTTGATTTCTTATTTAATTACCAATTAATCATATTAATTAATAAATAAAAATAAATTTATTTGACAAGTTAAATAAATTAATTTAATTAAGCCAATCTTAATCCTAGAACTATTTTAATATACCATGTCTAGATAGAAATGTACTTTGAAAGGGTTAAGGGTATAACTATAGGCATTTTGAAATTAAAGCATTGATGAAATTTTTAAATACATTTTCCGGGAGAAAAACTGTTTTAACAAAATATAAACTAACTCTTGTACTCATACACATTCCTCCAAATAAAGAATATATTTAGTATGTAAAAAAAGGACTGATGGTTGGGTCAACGGGGCGCCTAGCCCCGACAGGGGCTTATCTCCGGTAATGGCGAATGAATAGTGGCATTGCAGTATTCGTCGTGGGCCTCTTCGATGTGGACTGGAAAAAAGTCGGGAACCTACTACAAATCATATATTCTCATTTTTCTAATTGTAAATAGGGGTAGCAATTACATTTTTACCTGACAATAAATAAAACATCTCTAAATAAAACTTGCATAAAAATCCATTAGCCAGGTTAAAAATATTCAAAAAAATTTACAAAAAACGACTGTTCTACTTTTTTTACACAGTGTATGAAAGTTGAAAATTATTATTACCTTTCTGTGGAACGGAGTGGCTCAAATAATCAATTATGAATAATAATTGTCTGTTCCTAAAGTGGTCTCGAGACTAATTCTTCATTTGAAAAGCTAATTCAGGTTTTTTATTTACATGATCGAAGATGAAGGGTAGTTCATTCTAGTCTCTTTCTGATACATATTGGAGTTTCCGAAATGAATTAATCAAATTGTTACACAAAATTTATCAATATTCATGTATTAAATTACAACGAAAGACCTAATAGGAAAACGATAATTAATGTTCATCACGTTATCAGGGTGTGAGGGTAATTTCACTTACTGATGCAAAATGAGAATTCATATGCCATTTTTTTAACTTTCTGAACATTAAAAATAATATTAATAGATATATCTGTAGATAAAACAGTTGACAAATAAATTTTGTTTAAATATTTCAAATCAAAAATAAACATGCACAAACTTAATAATAAACAAGTAATATAAAAAACATTTTTTTTAAAATCAAATCCTACTTAGGTAATTAGGATTTTTTTTTATTTTTGTGCCCTTTTTTAAAATAATTACAATTGCTGTTCTCGTGTTCCACTTTTCAAAGGAAAGGATGGTGCAATTGTGTCTCAGGGTTTGGACCCCTGAGCACTCGAATAACGATCACCTCTGACTCAGTACCCTCTATAGTATAACTCTCGACATGGAGAACTTTGTGACCAGGTTCGAACCCCCAGCACAAGGGATGCGAATCCAACGCCCAACCAACCAGGCTTATCCCGCCCTGACAATTACAACTACTGATAAAGACGAGAACATTAGTTTTTAATTAAATAATAAAAAATTAATGAATTGATATTTGAAAAAACTGCATTAATATCAAATGTCACTGCATATATATTACGAGTTTTAAAATATTTACTTGAACTTGAGTGGATGAATAAAAGGTATATATACATATTTGAAAACTTGAATAATATACATAGAGAGAGAGAGTGTAAAAAAAAATCAAATCAAGTATTCATTTACATATAGCTTTCAACATTTTTGAATAAATAGCAAACAAATTAACATTCGAGGACTTCAATGTTTTCCCATCATTTTATAACATTTTTAAACAATAGATAGGTGAATAAAAACTTCCGGTTGTATTCCTCCAAATAGAAAATTCCTTCTGACGCCTCCCTAAAAAAGCTTTTTCGCTAACGTCGCAGTAGATCAATCAGAATCTGCGGTCAACCTTTGAATCAAATGGATTACGTCAACTCCAACGAAACTTCTGTCTTTAAAAGAAGTGTTCACTCTTTTTTTCCCCCAAGTGATCTTTAGAGATGTACAGTAAAAATCAAGCGAGTTATTTTTTTAAAGGATTAGATGTGGAATTTAATTTCCTTTCAAACTAAGAGGAAAGGTGTATATTTATAACTTTATGCCCATCATACCTCTTTTTTACAAAAATAACTTAAAAACATTTGAAATTATTTCCTATCTCAAGAATGTCAAACTCAAATATTAGCACGAAACAAATGACTAAAATTATTTGAGTGGCAAGAAATAATGTCTATTTCCGTAGAAATAAAAGTCTATTTCAAAAATACTGTATAAAATAATAAGAGTATTCTCTTCGAAACTTTTTCGCGTAATCTCTAATGAGAAGAAAATATCTTACCCGCCATAAATTTGTGGATTTTAAACCCATTCGCTGCCGAGCCTAAATTGTATGAGGTTATTCCCATTGCCATTTCTGTTTTTAGTGTTATTGTTTACATAAGTTTTATTATTTCAAAATAAATACACATATTTTGTCATCCATAATCATTCATACTTATATAAATTTCGTACTTTGGTTGATGCTTCAAGTGAGTCTGACGGCTTTGGTTTTGTTTGCTGTGTTAGTGAGCCTGACGGCTTTATTTGCTGGTAGTGCCGCCGCAACAAATAAGAAGGTTATGTTGTCAAGGTCACCAATGTGGTGGTCGAAGGTCAGGGTACGAACACGCGACACTAGGGCCAGTAGTTGAATAACATAACTACAACAGTAAAAGTATGCTTCAGTGTCGTAAATGTTATCTGGCTTAAGAAGCTGTCGCCCCAAAATATTAATTACAATTAATTTTACCTTTTAAACCTGAAAAAAGTAGAGCGAATTTCTCTTATCATTTGTACATTGTTAATACAATTAATACTGAATACGGAGAAGAAAATAAAGCAGATTTTCTTTTCAAGGTTTTCGAATCTTATTTTAAAATCATTTCTAAACCACAAGAAAGGAGCTATGAAATTTTTACGAGATATTTTTTTGCTCCATATTGATACAATTACTATACCGCTACGATTATCGAAGAATATCGCAAATTTGGTATACTTATCGTAAATTTTAACGCTAATATAATAATTGATTTATAGCTAGATTAACGCTAATATATAATAAGAAATATATAACGCTTTATAATAGATTTAACGCTAATATATATAAACGCTAATATATAATAAGAAATCTTTACGATATATTTTTTCTTCCATATTGATACAATTACTATACGGCTACGATTATCCAAGAATATCGCAAATTTGGAATACTTGTAGATTTTTAACGCTAATATATCTTCCTATACTTATTCGGAACTTGTTATCTTTTTTAAAAATATCTATTTAGTGATTCATTTTTGTATGATTATTTTTCAAATTTTAATAATTTTTTCAAACTGTTTGTGACACTATTAAAATTAGGGTTGAACGTTCTAGAACATATTTTAGGAATTTTAATACAAAAATTTAATATATGTACAATATAAAAGAATATTTAATCTCATTATCTTGCTTTAATAATATATTATGTTTAGTCATACGTAATAAAATTGGCTTGTTTTTCCTTGTAAAAGAAATGAACGCAGACAGAGACTTGGATATAACAACTGGCAAATTATATTTTATTCACTTTTTTTTTGGTGGTTTTCAGCTGTATCATCTGATATTATTATCTCATAATCAGGAAGAGTAATCTCCGCAGAGTTTTCTCACATGTTTTTATATAAAAGTAATATTTCCCCTCCATTCGCGCAAAATGGGCAACGATGCAATATGAGCATTCATATTTCTATTTTCAAAGATCCGCACATTAAAGCATCGCAGTACAGAAAAGTTCCTGTGTATCATTAATTGCATGCCACAGAAGAACAATAGTTGCTAATCGCAAACTAATAGCCTCTTAGTAATCGCTGTTTAGGAACCACCTTTAGTAGCTGCATTTTGTAACTGCTGTTTAGTAAGAGCCTTGATAAACGCTTTGTAATTGTCCTTAGTAACTGCCTTAACTTGTTTTGTAATTGTCTTTAGTAACTGCCTCAACTTGTTTAATAATTGCCTTAGTAACTGCCTCAACTTGTTTGGTAATTGTCTTTAGTAACTGCCTCAACTTGTTTGGTAATTGTCTTTAGTAACTGCCTCAACTTGTTTAATAATTGCATTTAGTAATTGCCTCAACTTGTTTGGTAATTACCTTTAGTAACTGCCTTAACTTGTTTGGTAATTGTCTTTAGTAACTGCCTTAACTTGTTTGGTAATTGTCTTTAGTAACTGCCTTAACTTGTTTGGTAATTGTCTTTAGTAACTGCCTTGATTAACTTGTTTAGTTACTGTCTTTGGTAGCTCGAGGTCGAAAAGTCCACCATATCGAGAGTAATATCACTTGGGGGTACTAGGTCAGAGGTGATCGTTCTCTGTTCCAGGTCTAAATTACGATCAGAAATGAGTGAATGAATTTGCATGAATGAAGTCCACCCCCTAAAAAGGGTTGCGACTTGTGTGTAGCTAAGTCGTACTCTTGGCCCTAGATGGCGCTACTTGTAAAACAAAGAGACTCATTTCTTACGCTTAAAATCTGTTGATCGTATCAGCGGAGGCTTGCCCACGGCAAGTGCCATTAGTCACAACAACAACACAGGAGTAACTTGTTTATTAATTGTTTTTAGTAACTTGTTTAGTAATTTTCTTCAGTAACTTGTTTAGTAATTTTCTTCAATGACTTGTTTAGTAATTTTCTTCAGTAACTTGTTTAGTAATTGTAACTTTAGTAACTTATTTAGAAACAGTTTTTTGCAATTTATAGCTTTTGTGACGATTTATCGCTGAGGTATAGTGAATACACAAATCACAGTCCCGAGGCTATAGTCACAAGATCACATAACAAATTTTGTTTTTGGAATTATTATTATTATTATTTGAGCTATCGCGTTTACATGCACACTAATGCATAGACAGTCAGCCTCGCGACTGTTTGATAACAATACTTCAAAATTTGTCAACTTCAGATACTACATTTGTGAATAAATATTGCTACGTTTTTAGCGTAACGGGTTCACATTCAATGGACTTTACTTGAGGAAAGCTCAAACAAATTTATTTACAGCTATTTACAGGATGGCTTGATAAAGGAAATCTCCAGGAAAAAAAAACAATCCAGCAGTCAACAGTCACTAACAGCGTAAATGCAAGCCTTACGCACAATAAACACAGGCTGCAAAACAGCTATCGTATAGCACAGTAAACAGTAAGTAACAGCGAGCTCAATTATACAACGTTAACAGCAAACGTAAACTCAACTCACTAATAACGAGCGAGAAAAATAATTAGCGCATACGAGTCGCTACTCCTTCGACAGGAATTCTGCCAAGTTGTGGCAACCCGTCCCTCACATAGCCTAGCGAGCGAGTGTGTGGAAACAACATGCTTCAAGGTGGAAGGAAAGTTCATGTCATCTAACAGAAGCCATGTTTAACGTCAACGGTTCTCAACGACAGGAGTTAGCTTCTTAGGAAGCGGGTACTCCTAAACTGCAAGTCAAGCGCGTGTGGAAACACGCGGAGCTTCATGAACGATCCAGCAGCTACAAGACTATTCTTTTCGCCTAATCAACTCGGGTGGCGCCAAGCACTTCGAAAACCGTAGCCAACGCCTTCTCCTTTCACGAGCCTCCGCGGCGTTCGTCCACTTATAATAATATTTATCTACCTAATTCTTTTCTTTTTGTAATTTTTATTCTATATTGAGTATTTGGACAATCGGTCAGAGTTCCCTTGAATGGAATTTAATTAAAATTTGAAAACAATCTGTAATTATAGAGTAGAGACAATATGCGAAATTTCATCTTCTATCTTTCTCAAAGTAGTATGATTTATCATGCTCACAGACAGATAAAATTAAAACCAAAAATGCATTTCTCGGACTCGGGAAGATTTAAATCTTAGTGAAATATCGAGAACGAAATTTTTAAAGGCAAGAAATTTAATTTTCCTGCAATTATTTTCCTTGATATTAACAAATTTTTAAAATATAGCATTTAATCTGTTAAAAGGTTTTTTTTTTGATACGATGACATTAAAACTCATTTTATTATTTCATCAAATCGCGTGTTTTGCTTACTAAAAAAATGTTTCTTCTGGATATTAATTTTAAAGAAGCCTTTTCATTTCACCTTCTGTTTCGTAATATACACTTAGAATATGAAACAGATATGAAAATCAAATCAGTCACAAATTATCTAGTATTCAGAGTCCATTTTAATTAAAAACTTGCCTTTATCCATTATCCTTTCCTTTTTCTCAAAGATTTGTTATATCAATATTTATTATAGATAACCCTTTTGCTGCCAACCACGAGTATATTCGTGGTTGGCAGGGTGTTACCCTTTGCCAGCACGAAAATACTCGTGATACTTTAAATATATTATAACGTACAACTTGTCAAACTTCAAACTTTTTATGGCCACAAACATAAATATACAGATGTAAAAACTTTAAAAAAAACTACAAATCGTTTGTTTTTACAAAACTTTTACTTTATTTAACCACTCGCTGCCAAGCCTAAATTGTATGAGGTTATTCCCATTGCCAAACACGAGTATACTCGTGTTTGATTTTTATACATGTAAATGATTATTTATGACAAAATATGTGTATTTATTTTGAAATAATAAACTTAGATAAACAATAACACTCAAAACAGAAATGGCAATGGGAATAACCTCATACAATTTAGGCTTGGCAGCGAATGAATTAAAAAAAGGTTGTCACAAAGTGAAGATAAGAAATGGCAAATGTAAAAATAGAAATACTATGCAATGTGGCAAAGGAAAAGAAAAGATATTCTAATAGTAATATTCTTTGGAACAAAATTAGGAAAATCCAGATAAAAATGTTAATACAAAGATTTAGAAATGCTTTTTTAAAAACATTTCTCGGTTCTTGTTGCTATCTGTAATTTCTGATTTTAAAATATAAAACATGCATTCGTTTCTAGATTCATAATGTCTTTTATAGATTTTACTATAAAATTCGAAGTATTCTTTTTTCAAGATTTTGTATCGATGCTTTGAGTCAAGTCCTTTTACATTATCTATATTTAAGAGTATTTAACGCATTCTCTGCCAAGCCAAAATTGTATGAGGTTACTCCCATTGCCATTTCTGTTTTGAGTGTTATTGTTTATCTAAGTTTTATTATTTCAAAATAAATACACATATTTTATCATACATAATCATTTACGTGTATAAAAATCAAACACGAGTATACTCGTGGTTGGCAATGTTAATAACATCACACAATTTAGGCTTGACAGCGATTGGGTTAAATAAATTCGAATTTTTGTAAAAACAATTTATTTGTAACGTTTTGTTCCAAGTTTTTACACTTTTATATTTATGTTTGTGGCCATAAAAAGTGTGCAAGTTCGACAAGCTGTACGTTATAATATATTGAAAATATCACGAGTATATTCGTGCTGGCAATGGGTAATACCATGCCAACCACGAGTATATTCGTGGTTGGCAGCGAATGGGTTGATTGGAATAATTTGATTTTGTCTATACGGTAACCATTATTGATTCATTGTAGTAATATATGTAGTAAATGCTGACACGATATGCATATGATTGTCTTTACTATATGCCTACAAATAATAAAACAGCAGCTGTGGTCTGTGCTGTGTCTGCAAATATACATTAAGATTGTATCTTAATAAATTTTATTTTAATTCATTCTTTCGTCCCCGATATTGAAACTATATTCGTAAATCGTTCACTAAAATTCCACTCATTGAGATAAGCAAGTTATTGTCTATCATCTAGTCCAGCTTCCTTCTTATTTTATTAACAACTACGGTTGATAGTTTCAATCTCCAAGCTTCCCCATTTCACAATAGTTCCCCACAAAAACAAAAAAAGCAATAGAATCTTTCACTCTTTCTACATGGCACTCATAGTATAGGATGTTCATAGTGAAGACATTCAATTACAATTTTAAAAAATAAATCTTGAAATAAAAATTTTATTTATGAATATTTAAAAATATTTACGGAAATATTAAATTTAAAATGTCTACATTTTTTGGTTAAAGATGTCGAGAGAGATATTTGAGTTTCAAAATAATTATTGTTATACACTGAATTATTTTTTTCTTAATTTAAATATAGCGGAATAAATTACTATTTAAAATGTTGCCGACAGGCTCAAAAAATTGCCGTGACCAGGATTCGAACCTGGGTTATTGCGGCCACAACGCAATGTACTAACCACTATACGATCACGGCGACGATCTTAAGGAGCTTATTTTTAAATCCGTTTCAAAAGATTGAACTTGCTCCAATTGGATCGTTACTCTTTGATTGTTCACACATTACGTCATAAGAAATTTGAATTCTCCTCTACAGATGGCAGCACTGATCTTTTTATTCTGCTAGATACAGATGATTTGATGGGGAAAAAGGAAAATATTTGATTAAGCCTCTGCATATTAACGCAAAATGAGTAAATGTTACTAATTGTGATATGATTATAATGGTTTAACAATTATTCAATTTTAACGATTATATTGAAAGTACATGGTTTGTTGGTAATAAAGTTATCCATCTTTAAATCTCGACTAACACAGAGCTAGCTAAAATTTGCAAACAAAAGTAATAAGAAAAATTAACCATTATGGTAAAATTATTATATAGCATTTATTCCCAAAAAAATTATTCATACAGTATACATAGTATCAATTTTCATTTATATTATACCTTATATCTTAAGTGTATAGTCACAGGCATAATTTAAGAAATCGTCACACTAATAAATTTGAAAGTCATGAGATTTGAAATTTTTAAATAGTAATTGTCCAAAGAATAACATAACTCGGTTGAGTTTTATCAACTACAGTTCAATTTTATTATAAATTTCCCTATTACATATTACAATT
>JAOUZG010026995.1:680-46830 GCA_026289955.1 Argiope argentata
GTGTGTGTGTGTGTGTGTGTGTGTGTGTGTGTGTGTGTGTGTGTGTGCATAATATAATATCTACTGCAGTTCCAGATCAATTACAATTTAGTAATACGCATTGCAACCTATTTTCGGATAACGCTCACTTTTGTGAATTTGTGCATCATTTATTTTCAATTTTAGAACGATATTTGACGTTTTTATGAGCAGTAATGGTTGATATGTAGAGAGCATCACCCTCTTGGCGCACTTTTCAAAATCGCCAACTCCCCACGCTCTTGCGTCTTATCTCCCAGAGGAAGATATCCTCCAACGATTACATCGGGTTGCCGTTTTTGGCGCTAAATGTCCTTGGCGAAAGGGGGTGATGCTCTCTCCTACCGCACTGCGGTAATTACTTCCTCAAATGCATTAAATGTGCATAGTTAAATTCTGAATGTTTGAGCCTGTATTCACTTTTTACTGCACAGGTCAGTGCCAGGAGTTCATCTGCAAGGAGAGCCGGTACTGCTTCAGCTCCCCCGAGAATTCTTGCGCCGAGATGAAGAACTACTGCATCGACAAATCACTCGTCTGCAACGGGCACCCGAACTGCGGGAACGAGGATTACACGGACGAAGACAAATGTGAGTCTCTCTTCGAATTTTAGATCCTTGTTATGGTAAAAGGAGAAAAAATTCTTTTCAATGAATTGAAACTTATAGTGGAACTTATGTTGTTAGTTAGAAAAAGGACTACCGAAACTCTAAAAGGATGGAGAGAGAAGGCTTAAACATTCCTTTTTTGGACTTCGCCGTGTTAGTTGATAATGAATAGATGATGAAAGGATAAGCGATAAGAGTTCATTAATCTTCATTATTCGATGTGACTAAGCAATAATTTTACGTGTCTTGTTTTAATACATATTAATGTTTACATAACTATATTTATTTACATTGTGCCCTTTTGTATCACTTCAGAATATGATGTTGTTTTAGGAATAGGGTTTTGGGGCATCAACAAAAATCCGTAGGCGATAAATAAAAGTTTTATGATCTGCAGGAGCATCTCACAAAATCAGCAATGCAAACAATTTCTATAATTTATAATATTATTTCATTAATTTCTGCGAATTGTAGTTATTTTAAAATTAAAATTGGGGGAGAACTGCAAAGTTAGGGTGAAATAGAGTTATAATCATAAAATATAACTGCCAAAATTTTTGCTTATTTTGTGGAAAAATCCCAAACATTTATTACTTGTTTCCAAATACTTTCATTGATTGCTACGGAAATTTTCATCGGCCTACGTTATCATTTACAGGCAACATCCCACTACTTGCCGGTTGTGGTGCAGCGGGAGGAGTCCTTCTGCTGAGTTTCCTGATCGGGTTCTGCCTTTATAGGAGGCACGGGAGTCTCCGCAACTCCCACTCCCAGTCCCTCAACATGCAACTGCGCCAACTGGAACACAGTCCCTCCTACTCAGGTAGACCCACCAGCTCTCACTTTTACTACCCCAACGACCCCAACTGCAGCGTCCACGCCGCCAGCTACGAGCTCCTGCACACGAAGCCGATGGCCAGGTGAGTTCTATGTATTGGATTGCTTTCTAATTCTATATCTATCGCTGTTTTAGGTGATCAGAATATTTTTTCTGCCGGCTTTCTGGCACAGAGGTAGCGCATCTTCCTCGTGTTCTGGGAGTCCTGGGTTTGAGTATCAGTTCGGGCCTGGTTGTTCTTCTGTGTACTATCTGTGAGATGTGTGACTGTGTCCCCCTGTAAAAAGGGGCTGTGTAAGCAAATGTGGTGAGTGTGTAGCTAAGTCGTTCTCTTGGCCCTAGTTGGCGCTACTTCGAAAACAAAAGACGCTCCTTTCGGCTTAAATCTTCTGCTGTATCAGAAGAGGGCTTGTCCATGGGCTGTGCCATAAGTAACAACAACAGAATATTTTTTTCTACCTACTTTGGCAATGGCTTTCTATGAACGATGATGGAAAGAATGTCTGAAATGTACTATCTGGTCAACTCTCTTTGCTGTATCAGTGGGGAGATAGAATTCCCAATTCACTATGCCACAGAATGCCTACTCACTTTCCCATGGCACATGAGAACACCAAAAACAAGTCTCTAGGATTAATGGTACCGGAGAGTTGCATCGGATACCCTTTCATGCGGCAGGATCCATTCCATAGTAAACCATAGACATAAATACCAAGACCACTTGAAGAGTACACAGCAACCGAGACCAGAATATCACTTGTAAATGTAAATTAAAGTATTCACTCAAAAGTGCTCAAAAATCTTTTAAAACTGCAGTTCTCACGAAGAAAATTAAAACACAGGACCCAGATTTCTGACTCTACAATGTTTGTTTATATGCTTGTACATATCATACAGATGTTCATAACGTCATTTATCATTTTTTTTTAAGTTAGTAATGCCATTTCCTTGCAAGTTTAAGCCATAGTCACCATTTTCCCATTTGTTTAAATATACTTGTCCTCTCCATCTAATTATTACTCCACCAAAAATTGAATGCAGTGATATAGGATTTGACACCGATGAGATTCTCTCTGGAGATCCCTGGATGGTTTGTCGTCTATTTCTTTCTTTTAAATTTCTTTCATTTTTCTTCCTTCCAACTTGTTCTCATCCAACTGGTTAGATAACTTAATGTTATAGGCACCGGGAGCACAGGATGGCCTTATGTTATGTTATGTCCAGTACAAGCAATGGTTTTGCTAAAAATAATAAAAAGTAAAAAGAATGCTGATCATCTGTTCAGATTTCTGAAAAATTTCTCTACAGAGAAAAGCTTTGTGTGACGTAGAAAAAACGCATATGTTTCCTTAATATTTTTCATTGCAAAATTCCCACAGAAATGAATGTCTTATAGAAATTATGTCATTCATAAATAAATTGCTCTTCAACATAGTTTACTATATGAGAGTACACTTTACTAATACAACCAGTTTCCAGATTTTCGACTTTTCTGGCAATAGGAATTTGCATAAAAACATCAATTATTTTATGGATATTTTCTGACATATCAAAAAAATCAAATAAAAATTTTAATGTCACAGTTATCTTAGTTAAGCTCTGTTAACTATTGAGAAAGACATCTGTCATGTAAGAGTAACAACATAATGTTCATACTGAAAATATTTTGAAAATTTTTTTTCACATCTTTCGTCCTTTTTGGTTAAGTTTAGAAAATCAGACTCATAAAATTTTATATTACGAGTTATAGATTGCTGAAATACAAAAACTCAAACCATTTTTAAATGAAAATTTTTGTTTTCTAACCAATAGAAATAATGGATCTGATCGCAAAGAAAAGTGGATGCTATTCATACAAAATATTTCTAATTCATTGAAGGACCGAACTGAATTTGAAAGTCGAAGTTCCGGTAATTGTTGCTGTTACCAATGGCACTTGTCATGGACAAGCCTCCCGCTGGTGCATCAGTTGATTTAAGCCGAAATAAGTGTCTGTTGTTTTGAAGTAGCGCCAACTAGGGCCGAGAGTACGACTTAGCTACACATTCACTATATTCACTTGTAAATCCCCTTTTTACAGGGGGGAACATTCACCCGTCTCACAGATAGTACACAGAACAACCTTGTCTTAACGTGGACTCGAACTCAGAACGTCCAGAACACGAGGAAGATGCTCTACTTTTGTGCCAGGTAGCCAGCAGTTCTGATAGTTGAATATTTAACTCCAGAATAGCAATATTTTGCATCGAATAACAAAGAAACAGCATGAGATATTTACAAGATTTGAAAGAAATAAACAGCAGAGAATTTCATTGAAAAAAGAACGAAAACATGAAATGTGTACAAGCGGAGAAGCTATGTCTACAACAATGATTTTAAAAAAGCAAGTCACTCTCACATAACATTAAAATCAACTATTACTTGCAATGGACATAAGTTTTATTTTACCGTTTTACAAATAGTGCATTTTCTTTGTTATCAATGTAAAATTTAGATCTTAGACAATAAGTTATCTAGTGGTAAAATGAAAGTTCGAGAAACATTTGCAACATATTCTTTTGCGACTGACAGCTGATTTTCTTAGTTTATGAAATATTTGATGAATATAAAAGTGAACATGCATGTATTGTTGCATTTAAAAACTAGGATACCTCCGCCCAATTCACTAAGTGTCTTTGTTCGTTTTTGTATCATGCTTAAAAGTATAAGGTGCTGTATAGCTCAATCATCAACCGTATTACTTTTAAATTTGGTTTAATTTTAGTAGTAGATAGGGAAGTTTGCTTTTAGCATTTAAAACTTGTTAAATCAAACTAAACTCTCCAAACTACCTGTAGGCACACGTTTTAAACCATATAATGAATTCCCGGACCTCCGCAACAACGACACAGGCGGGAACTGTGGTTCAGTCCCAAGAGCCGTCACCGGCCATGTTACAAACCTTCCAGTAGGAAGTACTTCACGCCATTGATAGTCAAAGACTAACTCCCTCGAATTAGTGTACCCTCAATGGTGACGAGATCCAACCACCTTGTCGAAAGCTTCTCATTCTCGTTTCGAGGTACCCCCCCCGTGGATTTGAAACTTAGTAAAATATCTACTAATAACATATGTAAGGGTATCAGAACAGGGGATTCACTATATCATCTTTAAAGAAAGTTATAGCCCAAGAACCACAATATCATCAATAATTGTAAAATGAGGTTTATTATTATTGTCTTACTTAAAAATGGACACATTCTTATATTCTTTGGAAGATTCGGTGGTTATTATTAAGGCTATGAAAATTATTAAAAGATCAGAGTTACTAAGGCAACGTATAGGACAACTTTCAGTTACAGGCCTTAGAAATAATGTATAAAAGTTTAAGTTTTAAAAAGCAAAATTTATTGTATAATCAAACAATAAATCCAGATTTACAAAATTAAGCTTGAAAAAATATCGTTTTTAGATTTAAAAGGGGGGCATATACCGTGAGAGGGCCACATAAAGCTCTAATGTATTTTGCTAAAATTATATCTCATAAGACTAAATTAGAAATATTTGAATTTCGAATGCATTCCGAGATGGTGAAATGAAATATTGGATGTTCAAATCCCATGTGAATGTGACCTCCTTTAATTCGGGAAGTTACATTTCATTCAACCGTGTACAAATGATGAGTTATGAATTCTCTAAATTTCGTAAATGATAGACGATGACAATTGTAAAACCTTTATTCCTTATAGGATTTGATAAACATAACCATATCAGTGGGCTGCCTTACCCATCTGGATTTCTTTTCATTTTGAATCGTCCCTATTCACCCTATTTTATTATACGAAATAAAATCAGAGAAACGGTTTGGAATTCTATATCGATAATCAGTTTAGTTATTAAAGGCCACCGTTAAATTTGCTCTCCATCGTTAAATACGGAATTGGACTTGATTTCATTTCCCAGGCAGCTTAGATGTTTAAAATTAAAAGGTTGTGGAAATAGGATTTTGTAGATAATCCTGTAATATTATTTTGTATCCTTTTAAGTGCATAACATTGCAATCTCATTCCATACGAACCGCTTTTAAACACCTTCAGTCCAAGAATATTTCGTAATTTGACATTAAATGGAGTCTAATTTTGTCAGATATCAAAGTTAAAATTCTACCCACTAAAATTAAACCTAATGTGAATCTAAATATTCATTTGAAATATTAAAAACTATTTTTTATAAACTGGAATTAAATCGAATTTCGCTCACAGAAATGTAGAAACAGAATTTCCAAAAACAAAGATGACATTTTTAGAATTTTTATATTGTCTTATTTTATAAACTAAAACCATTGATGAACAAATAACATGAAAAAGAAGTATTTTCATCTAAATTATCATTATTGAAATCTGAAATTTTTCTTCCATTTTATATTCATTCCGGTGGAAAAGGGAAAATATTGTAAGGCGTTGATTACAAACGAGTAATGCAACTTGTCCTCGGGCATACGGAAAAACGTGAATGACCGGAATATCCTAATAGCATTGTCAGAATCTATGATTAAATCTTAAGGGCTTCTTCTTCTTCTGTACAGCCGACCACCTTGCCACTTCTGAACGTAGCAGTATCGACAGGATTTATTGTGGTTGACTGTGGACTGAAGCAATGTCCATCCTTACATTGACCGAATCTGTCAAACTGATATTCTCTTCGAGGTAATTGACCCCAAAGTGGTCATAAACTGACCACTTCCTCCTCTACAAGCTTTCAAATAGTTGGCAAAAAAACTGACAATTTTAGACATCGTGTCCTTCAGAGCCCTAAGATTACTTGGTGCCATCCGCACTGAACTCAAGTCATTATTTTCAGCTGGCAGATGTTTTCTGTGTTCGGAGATTTCTGTGCATTCCTTTAAATAGTGGGAAACAATACTGATTCCTCCGCAAAGGCATTTATTTTCCTACATTGTTCCATATATTTGAAATTATGCAGGAAATCTCCCATGCCCTGATATAATTTGGATTACCAGTGGATGGTATCTTCTTATTTTTATTTCTGGATTAGGAATAAAATCGTAAGTTACTCTTCCTTTTTATGGACATATACCATCTGTCAAACCATTGTAACTTAATTTCTTCTCTCAAAATCTTAAGGGCTGTCACAAAATCGGGTACATGTCGTTCCGTAGGATTCACGTCTCTTCATAGGTAACAAGTTGGCAAGCCATACTATTTCTGTATTTGCCAGAGTGGCGAGAATCAACCACTATGCAAGATGTTCAGGATTTTCTTGTTTCAGACCCCCCCCCCCCCCAAGGACTCGTACTGTTGAACAACTGAATACCCAAGGGTGTATAAGTGTTCTAGCAGATCAAGTGCATCCAGTTATGTTAAATGCGTGCCTTGTCAGGAAATAATACTTTCAGGAGGACAAAGCTCCATGTCATATAGCTGGTATTAATGCCAGATGGTTCGAAGAAAATCAAGCTGACTTTGCCTGACTTTGTTGGCCCTGACAATCGCCACATTTCAATCCAATTGACAATTTTCAGAATTTGATCGAACGGGGCATCAGATAACTGGATCTAGTGCCATCAAATCTGAAGGAACTGGAAAGTGTAGTTCATAGAATATGAGGTCAATATTTTCCTACCATCTACCAAGATCTCACAGAATCTATGCCAAGAAGAATTTGAGTAGTATTACGGGCTAAATATGGCTCTACACTGCATTGAAGGGATGATCATAATATTTTGTTCACTCATATAGAAATATAGAAATTTGGACGATATATAGAAATTTGGAATCTATAGGTCACATTATACGACCTATAGAGGGCAACCCACACGTACATACGTAATTTTTAATAGGGAAATGCAAGATGGTTATAAAATACCTTTTTTTCCATTTGGAAACAATCGCAACTGTTACTAATGTTCGAAGCGAACCCTTTTATACAGACATTATAGAAAACTTAAGGTGATTATTATCTCAAAAAAATTATCATAGAATAGTAATAATAATAGAAGAGATTTTATGGCTATAGAAACACAAAAAAAAGTATTGATAATTAAAAAACACAAGGAGAAAACTTTTCTTGCAAAATATCATTACTGTTCGCATGATAATTAAAACATTCATATATGCACGGCATACTATATAAAAACATTTTTATTTATAACTTTTAAATGCATTGCGTGCTGCATTTTCATAAGCTAATGAGTCTGTTGTGTTGCGTTGTTGTTACTTATGACACTTGCCATTGGACAAACACCGCTGATGAAAGCATCTGTAGATTTGGACCGAATTACCGTCTCTTGTTTACGAAATAGCGCCAACTAGGGCCAAGAGTACGACTTAGCTACATACTCATCATACTTTCTCTTGCACCTCCCATTTTTACAGGGGGCGCAGTCACACATCTCACAGATAGCCCACTGAAGAACAACCATGCCAGATCCGGGACTCCTAGAACACGAGGAAGACGTGTTACCTCTGAGCCAGAGAGCCGGCAAAGAGTCTTTTTATAAGATAAAGAATCTACGACTATTTGTACTTTTGCCACTAAATTCACTTTCCTATATATTCTATAGTCTTTTTATAACACTCCATTAAATGATTTTAATTTAGGTTTCTCTAAACCTGAAAAGTGCTTTTTGCCTCCTCGCCCCATAAATCTTCCTTAGTTACTTGTTATTTAAAATTATATGTGTTTTCTATTTTTAAATATATTTTTATTTAAATTTTGAGAATAATCATTTGGAAAGATTAGCTCTCGAAACATTATTATTTTTTTCTTTTTCAGGATAGACAAAAGAGTAATGCGTTGAAAAAAAATCAAAATCATATGGATTCAAAAACATATGCTATAGAATTTCACGAGGTACTCTTAGCATCACCACTCTCTGGAAAAGATGTTCCAAGGCTTTGCCAAGAATCGCTTTATGACAAGAGAAGAAAATTGATATTTTTTAAACATTTTTCAAACTTTTATTTGTTAAGAACTGTGAAAGAAATGAAAAGTCAGATTCTTTACTCTGCGACAAATTTTCTTAAGAAAGTTTACTTTAATGGCTATTATCATTCAAAGTTACATAATTTCTTGATCATATATTTAGATAAAAATAAATACGAAAGTACAAGACTATTTTTCAATAATTCTTCACAATCATAGCAAATGCGTAATTTAGTATATAGTATTGTTCTAAAGATGATTTCTGTTTAACTATTTAATAGGTTTTCATTTATTTTGTCATTTATTAGTATTTAATTAAATATCAATTTTCAGTAAAAGGAAAACAAAGACTTAAAAATTGAAAACGATTAAAGGTTAGAATGAAATCTGCTATGCATATTTCAATGCATCATGTCAGAACATCATTTCTTGAACGGCCAAGCACCCCGTGCTCATGCAAGTTAGAACAGATTTTTATTCGTTTTAATTGTTTCATTGAATATGTTACTTTACTATCGCAAAGGATCCAAAAAACTTTGTTTCGCATTTATTGCTTTAAAAAATATCACATTTCCTATTTATTTAATTTCATACAATCACGTGCTCAAAATAACACTTTTCTAGGTTTTATTGGCTGTTAACTTATTTTTTTTAATCAGAGCTTTTGTAAATACAAGGGCGACATATAATTAAAAGCTGATTTTTTCAGATGCTAGTGCAACTAATAAAATTTTTAAACCTCAAATCTCTTTCCCAAAACAACATCATGTTCTGACATGATAATAAAACTGTTAACAGCATTCAACATGTTTTTACCAAGCAACATGTTTTTGAACTAAGCAACATGTTTGTTTGTTTTCAAAATAATATAAGTATTTAGAGAAAATTCGTCATTTGATGAATAAACCGTTATCTCATTCAAAGTTAATGACTTGTTAGTACCTGAAGATTTTTACAAACTGTCTTTACGGAATTAAAAAAAATTTCTTTTTTTTCTGTAGATTATTTGAGATACATAAATGCATTTAACTGATTTTATGATCGCATTGCCTTCTGCAAAATAAAATATTTTGAAATTTCCTTTTTTATATTTTATATATTTTTTTTCTAGAAATTGTAGATTAATATTATTATCACAAAGTCATTTAAATACCATTAAAAGTTCCCTTAGAAATTACCGATTTTTCAAAATTTTCTTTTTAGATAGTTTTTTTTAGAAAAAGAATATTTTAATTAAGATGCTTTCTTTAATAAAATTCATTTGGTATTTCTAAATGTGATACTAAATTTTAAACTCTGACTTCTTAGATGAATTCCTTCACTTCAGGAAACAGAGAAGTACGAAATTGTATAAGAATAGTCTAATAGTAAACTGTTAATTATTCGATTTTAGACAATAGAATTTATTCCAGTTCTGCAGAGTGAAATAATTATGTATTGTTAATGTATTTTTACATCATACAGATTAATAAGTGCATAGACAATTTAAAACTCTTGCTTAATAAATGTTATCATGAATCATAGATTGCAGTAAAATTTAAAATTTGCACTATATTTAATGGTCAAGAATATTTCAGTTGATTGTGTTTGAAAACGTACACACTATCACATAATAATGGAATTATATATTTACAGAGAAGTTTTACAATAAAAAATAACAGATTTATAAAACAAAATAAAATTCATTTTACATGTAAGAGCTCATCTATATGAAATATTTATTATTGAAATTTATATCTGGATCTGTATAGAAAATATCTGTTATTTTTGAGTGAATTAATTTTTTTATGGTTTTTCAGTGAGCAGAACGACGTTCTTCTTAGCTTTTTGCCAACCGTAAATTCAAATTACCACTGATTAAAACAGAAATCTAATTATTGTACTTTGAAGTGTTTTACTTTCTTCTCTAACATTACTTATTTTAGAAGCAGTAGGGAATTATTTATCGGAACTGCAATGTTCCATGGAATAAATTTTTTTAATTAGCCGTTCCAACTTGCAGATATCTAATTATTGTACTTTGAAGTGTTTTACTTTCTTACCTAACATTACTTATTTTAGAAGCAGTAGGGAATTATTTATTGGAACTGCAATGTTCCATGGAATAATTTTTTTAATTTGCCGTTCCAACTTACAGATATCTAATTATTGTACTTAGAAGTGTTTTACTTTCTTCTCTAACATTACTTATTTTAGAAGCAGTAGGGAATTATTTATTAGAGTTCCAATATACCATGAAATTATTGTTTTAATTTGCCTTTCCAACTTACATGTATCTAATTATAGTATTTTGAAGAGTTTTACTTTCTTACTTAACATTATTTACTTTAAAAGTAGTTGGGAGTTATTTATTAGAACTTTAATACTCCATGATTTTTTTTTAATTTGCCGTTCCAACTTTGGATAGTTATTTTCTTTTATTATAGAAAATACTATGAGATCGAATTTTAAATACTATTATTTGTTCTCTAAGACTTTCATTCAATGTTTTTAAAACGCTAAACACTTATTCCTGTTTTTTAAATTAAAACTGCTGTATAACTTATAAGTAAAAACTACAAATAGTACAAAATATTGAAATTTTTATTATTAAAGGAAGTTTACTATATTTTTGTTTCATTATAGTATTACATTTCACAACAAACAATTATAAATTATATTATTTAATAGGTGATATTTTCTATTGCATTTAAAGAAAATTTCAGACTTTATCTCTTTTCTACTTTTTTAAAATTAAAATTTTAACATAAACTAACTTCAAAATTATTGTTTTCAAAAATAATTACTAAGATTCAATAGGGAAAATATTGTTCTCATAATAAATGTTAGATAATTAACTTCAAATGAATCAAATAATACCTTTATACATGAAAGAGAAATGATCAAAACTGACTTTTAGAAATTCTATTTTGTGTTCATAGTGTTCTGTAAGTATACAAAAATAGTATCATTTTATTCTGATTTTTCAACAAATTAGTTTTTAAAGCATGTAACATTGTTATAAAAATCATGAAATTTCTCAAATTTTTCTAAATTTTCACCTTGATAGTTCAACAACTATAATTTTTTGTTGTAATTGAATTAATAGTTTAACTGACATTAAACGATGAAATGTTTAGTTATCGATGGATGAAATTGTTAAAGTATTAAAATATTGATGTAAATATTAAAATAACACAAGATAAAATCATTGTCATCTCAAATATTCAAGAGTACAAATCAGCAAAAGCATAAAAAATCGAATGTAATATTCCATCTTTTCAATCATGAAGCAAAAAAATTAAATAAAAACATCTGAAAAATGTAAATCAAAATATTTTATCTCATTTTTCTATCAATTTTTTAAAAAATATTTTATATTTGAAAATATATTGTTTCTATGATTTGTGCTGTCAAAAACACAAAATAAAATGTATTATGATTTTTATGACCATTTTAAAAGGATAATTGATGATATATTATGTTACTATAAAAAGATATCTACGATTATTGCTGTAGTCTGTTTACAGGTACAACCTACTATGACGTGTGTTCAATACTGAAATGAACTGATGACAAAACATTTTGTGTGTTAAATAAATAGTTTAATAAAATTTATTTTTCATTACATCTGTTTCTCAGTATTTCTTTTATATTCAAAATACAATCGAAAATTGCAATGCAGAGACTTATATAATTATTAATTCTATCCAGATCCAAACAAATAATACAATTTACTGAGTTTAGTAATTCCTGTAAGAATTCATGAGATAATTCTTTAAAATCTGGGAAGTTTTATTTATAAGTCAATAATACATCGTTAAAAATTATAAACTGAAATGTTTAAAAATGATTTTAAAGATTCACTACAAGAAATTTTAAATCCCTTTTATAAAAAAATATATTTACATACATATATATTCGGTACTTAGACCATCTTCGCCTTCGGTTTAGAAACTCATTGGCGATGGATTTAAATTTGGCGATAAATATCAAGGGATTACACCATTGCCGGATTGCCATAATTGGCGGTTTAGCAACTCATTGGTGACTTCTTCAAATTTGGCGATAAAGTTGGACGGTTTAATAACTAACTGCCATATATTCTTTGTTTTTTAGGCTTCAGAATTTGTGTTGCTTTGAATATCTTCATATTTCAGGAAAATGCTCACTTTGTTTTTCAAAAGAGTCAAAACTGTTCTCAGAATGGTAAAAATTGGACCTAGAAATTTGGATATTTTTATCAACCTCCGACTGACCGTAAAAAACAGTAGCGAAAAAAATAAATTTAATACCAAAATTTATGTATAGCACAATCATCATGAAAATATAAGCATTTGTAATATCAATAAAACAAAGTTTCTGACACCTTTTTCTGAGAATGATAACTTGCAGTGATTTGGAATAGACCTTAAGGTTTTACTGAAATTTCTTTGAGTTTCAAAAATTCCATCTTCTGATTACCTCTTTAAATGAATGAAAATAAATGAAAGTCATTCTTTTCTAAGCAGTATCCTCGATGGAGAATTTCATGGATATGATAAATCAGTGGCAAAAAAAATCTTATTCAACGAATTGAACAGATGTTTCGAAAAGAAAACATTGGACATACAACATGCCAAAATTTTAACTTTGAAAGGTAAATGTTTAATTATTGACAGTCCAAATTTCTCTCTTAAGAGAAAACTAAAGAGTTTGTATACAAATGATGAGTTTCAAAAATACCTTAAAGGGTACTTCACCTCATTGGTGGCTGGTTCTACGAAAAGAAGAAGTAGAAAATTTAGTCCATCGTATGTCTTAATGTTGACTAGGATTAACGAGATGCATCATAATTTTTTGTTACAAATTTGCTTTGTTTTCAGTTTGTGATATCACGTGACATGACAAAGTATTACGGAGTAGTTCATCTAATAATTAAGTACATACAAAATTAATTTTTGAGATGTGATGCCGTATACTATTTTTCAGAAGATTTGTATTCGAAACCAAAATTGAATCTAGGTAGATATACGAAACATTGTCGTAATCAACACAACGAAATTTTAATTAATACTGATTTAGGGTGCGTAGCGGATGAGCTAGTAGGTATGTGTTGATTGCGCTAGGCCCGAACTCCGAATCTTCAGGTTAGTAGCCGAGTAACAAATCCGTTGGGCCAAAAGTGCACTTCGGTCCGAGGGATGTTATCTGGCTTATATGTATAGCAATCACCACAGAGTATCTCCCCAGTGAGTTTGCGAATGGTACATATGTGAAGTATTCGTGGTGATGTTAATAATTGTCGTATTTAATGTGCTTCTAGAGCTTTGAGTCACTGATAGAGGGCGCCACGACAGTTGATTGAAGCTAGTTGCGAAGGTTTGCTTTATTCAAGGTCGGTCGGGTTACCATTTTAGGGTGCATACTGAATTGTGCTAGGCCCGAACTCCCTATCTTATGGTTAGTAGCCGACCCTTCAGCTCGAAGGATCTTAATTGACTTATAAGGCTATCACCACACTGACATGATTTTCTTTGGCATTTTACTTCTTCTTTACTTTTAATATGCATCTAAAATGCAATATAAAATTTAAATAAAATCACATATTTCTTATATCTGTTCATTTCATTTATTTCTTATATCTGTTTCAATGATTTCACATTTCAGAGCACGCCAAATACCATTTATTCTCTGATACTTCATCGACTTTTTCAGTTCCAAGATCAATGATGTGAGCGAAAAAGCCGTGAAATGTTCTCTGTCGTGAATACAAAAGGGAATTTCTTTGCATCTGTTTCTTCTTTCTCTTTTTCCCCTTTTACCTCAAACAAAGTTTTGCCTCAATGCACTTTTAGAGAACAATTGTTTTTGCCCTTTATCTGGCTATGATCCCCTTTTACTTTTATCGATTTTTAAACATTTTTTGTTACTTTTATTGAATGTCTCTACAGATTTTATTTTCTTTCTTTGTTCTTCACTTGTTTGATACAAATATTTCCAGCTGGTGGCTGATAGGGAAAGTTATCAAAAGAAGACTATTTGAATTTTTGCTTCCTCCTTCAAACAGATTTCACCATTTTTTTAATATTAAATTTCAGCTATAACTGTTTCTAAAAATTGGCAACAAACTGAGAGAAGTCATATCTAAGAAATGTTAATAAAATATTTCTTTTCTTCCTATAAAACAAATATTTGTTTGGGGATGATTCTAACTACATAACATGGACTACAAAATCTTTGGTAATGAAAATTAATCAATACGCAAAACACTTACAAGTAATTGTAAATCAAAATATTATCTATATTTTTTTAAGTAATTATCAACAGAAGCAATTTATTTAAGCATAAATAATTTTTTATGGGAATTGGGGAAAATTGTTCTGAAAGAATTATGGAAATTCATCCCTGATCGCTAAATAAAATTTCATTTGTGATAGAATAAATAAAAAAATTGAAATAAATTTACAATTAAACTTTATACATATTTGTGAGTGGAGTAAAGTATTGCTGCTTTTAATACGATAATTTCAATTCATTAAATTTTTTACATAACTATTTTTTGAAATGAAAAGCAACTAGTAGAAGATTTTACATATGATCAATGACATTTTTTCCAAATAACTCCCAAATAAATCTATTTGTTTCATTTACAAATAACAATCTGTATTCAAAAGGATACGAATTGAATTCCTTTACTTTTGTTTAAAGACCATTGATATGTCCAGGAATTTGCATAAACCCCCAATACTAAAACTACATAATGATACTGAATAAAAAAAATTAAGATTTATATCGTCATGAAACTTGGTAAAAAATAGAAAGTAGGAAAATTTTTACTCTTCCGTTTGTTTAATGTTCGAGTCATCTAACAAAACACAATGTTAAAGATATTTTGATATACATCGAGTGGTAACACAACTTAGGACTTAAATCATTTTAAATTCAAACACTCAATGATTATTGATAAATATATTGTTAAATACTCTTTAATAAATGTATGGAAAAGAAAAAAATCTGGATTTCAAAACGGAAATTGTAAAGGTCGAAAAAAAATTGCTCAAAGTAAATTGAAATCGTAACTATATTTTAAAATGTTTTAAATTTTAAGTAGCTTATAATTAGATGTACTACTATTTTATATTTTATAATACTTATTATGAATTAATACCAATTTTTTAAATACCTCATGCTTTCAAACAATTTGTCTTGATTCCCAAATTATTTTTATATATATATTTTTTTCTTTTTAATGTACACAAAAAAATGTAAGTTTCGTATTAGATTTTTATTTATTGTAAATTTAATTTTAACAGTTTTTATATTTTATCCCTAAGAAATAATTGGATGCTTATCTATTTTTATACTTCGAATTCTTACACTTTAAAATATTCTCGTTTGAAAGCAAATTTTGTCAAATTTTGAGCTTGTTACAATTTCTATTACCTGAATATTTTATGTAGACTAGAGACATTTTTCATGCAATAAATTACTCTTTAAGTCACACAATGTTAATCAAATACAATTGCGAAGTTTTAATTCATTGGCTGACACAGTATAGTTAACTTCTTGGCTTTTGTGCAAATAAAAACCAAAACAAAGCAATTGTATAGCTATCGCAAGAGTGTGAAAGCTAAGAGAATGAACATTTTCAAAATAAAATGTTGAGATAATCAAGATCTAGGGGTTGTTCTTTTTAAAAGACTGTAATTCCATGTTTAAAATGAAAACTTGATAATTTTTGAAAGAAAATGTGTATGATAGAAGAATTTTTTAAGCCAGTATGTAAAATCTTTCTTTCGCATTCTGGTAAAACGTGAGTTGAAAACAAGAATTTCTTTAAACCATTTCAGAATTCTTCGCTTATTGAATCATTTTATGATTGAATACTTCAGAATTTTCCAGATATTGAAGTGGATTGTTTTTTTCTTTTGAGATCAGAGAAAATTGCATTTTTTTCTTTTTATATATCCTTTTCTTAATGTTTATAACTCGAAATTTCGCGTTTCTCTCCATTGCATTTCTATGTAATTATGCTTATCAATAAAGTTAAATGAATCAGTGGCAAGTAAGAATTTATTATTTTCTCTTTTAAAACATTTTTTTTCCTTTTATCGTATGCTCAATATATATGAAGAAAAAATGCAATAATCACTGAAAAGTTTGAACTCGATATGTCCACTCATCTTCACGTTTCAGAATTTAGCACGACTAAAAAACACCCAATATAAACTATGTCTATATTGCCTGTTGTTTAATTATTGTTTAGAATATTTATTTTATTTATGTATTTATTTTAATGTAATTCTCCCTTTTTGAGATCTGACGATTTAAGTATTTATTTCTATGTTCCTCTGTGTCAAAGAAGATAATTATTTTTAATTCATAAAGTCTTGGAGAATTTTATCAATTCGCCAAGAAAAAATAATCGCCAATTGCAATATCTTGAAATGGTTTAAACCAAGCAATATCCTCTACAGAGATAAGACATCATAAAACCGACCGCAATTATCCTTTCTAAGTATACACATTGAAAGCGTCCATAATAATTAATAAAAATATGCATTTTTTGAACACATTAAATATAAATTATTTATAAAAGCCAATGAAAAATTAAGAAATAAAAGAATAAACTAGATAAATATGAGAACTTGAAATTCGTTTGAAATCAGAATAACCGCTTTTAGCTTTCTTTTGTTGAAGACATTGGTGTTTTCCTGAGAAATGAAAACTTTCGTAATGTTTTTAACATCTTAATTTCCTGAAAAAAGCTTTCCAAAAAAATTCTGGATTTTCTTGAATTTAAATTCTAAAAATATATAAATGTTCTGAAAATTTCATAGCTTTAAAATCTCATGAATTACGTTTCATCGTAAGCAAACATCTGTGTTTAAAAAGCTTTGAAAGGATCTCATAAGATATCAAGTTATGTTTAAAATCATTAAATATGATTAGGGAACCCAAATTCAAGTAAAGATCATAGTTTTTTTTCTATTTCAAATGTACCCTGAATCTTATTAAACTGTCTTATAATCGTATTCAACATCTGTTGAAAATCAGTTAAAAGTAATAGGTATTATATGTTCTTACACAACTTACCTGAAAAGAAAACATTAAAAAAATTTAGTTAACATATTCTGGCAAGCTTGATGTTCTATCAATCTTCGGATAGAAAATATGCGTAATTTTAGTAACTTAACTCATTAAATCAACACTGATTCGTCGTCTGTAGAATTTGAAAGTCTCTTAAATGAGCACACTGACATATATGTGTATATAGAAGATACAATTAAAAATATAATAAAAACCTTTACAAATAAATAATATAATTGTGTTAAAAAGTAAAATAATACTTTCATAACATTTTTTTCTTCTATAAATCATAAAATACTTCACTCAAGTTTTTTTTTTCAAATTTCACTACTAGATGGCAGCACTGAAATGTAATCAAAAATTCAATTAATTAAATTTTATGTAGACGATTTCAAAACACTATTCTAAACACATTCTAAAAACATTTTAATACATCATGACTGAAATAAAAGGCCTTTAAAATATGAGTAAAATTCCTTTAAATTTAAAACCCAACCGGAAAGAAATATAAATTTCATTACCTAGTAACTTCAATATTTTAAATACCCCCAGGGGTCTAAATTAAAAGTGTAGTTTATTTATATCAACGTCCCTTTTAAAGCAACACCAGAGTTTCTTTGGAGTGAGCCTTCTTAATTTTGTACCGTGGTGGGATGAGGATGACACCTGAGCTGGCAATCCCCTCTCCAATCTTCCAGAGCCGGAGCGTTTGGCCCTGAGTGTGCGTTAGTGTGCATCAGGTCCGCTTACACAACGGTTCTTCGGGGAAATCGAGACTCGAATCTGAGTCCCTCCAGTTTTGAAACCAAGACCCTACCCCCAGTCCACGACAGCCCTCTAAATTAAAAGACGTAATCTTAATATATATAAACTACGTGTCACGTTGTTTGTCCGCGATGGACTCCTAAACTACTAAACCGATTTTAATAAAAAAATTACCCACCACTTGCAGTTTGGTCTAACTTAAAAGATAGGATAGTTTATTTTTCGAAATATTAATGAGTTCGGGAGAAATTAATTAAACCATTTAATTTCTGTGAAATTAAAACCTGTAATATTACTTTCCGAGTGAAACACGGTTTTCCGGAGCAGCGATCGCTTATGCGTACCTTTTCGTCCCTTAAAACCACGTTTTTGAAATTGCAATCGTTACACGGCCGTTCAACTTATACTCAATATCGCAGTGGAATCGGATGGACTTTCTATCGTAGACCACGGAGGTATAATTTATTTTACGAAATATCGAAGAGATAATTAAATATCGATTTTAAAAAAACGTCCATTTTGACGTGTCTATTTCTCGAATGGTCCTATAAAGTAGACGCTTAGCTGGAAAAATACAGAAAATATGTTTATAGAAAGACAATACGATGTAGTATGCTGCAATACAATTAAAATATCGAATTTCTAAAACTGAATTTTTGGCGAATTTTTTAACAAAGAGGCGCAATTTCGCTTTAATATTTAATTGCGCCGAAACTTTTCCATATAACTTATTCAAATATTTTTTACATAACATTCGATAAATTTTTAAAAATCGTATGAAAGATTGTAAAAATCTGACAAAAATTGGGCATTAATTTTTTTTTGTCCTTTATTGGGTTTTCCTCGTCAACATTACAAATTTAATCCATTGATAAATAAAAATGAGACTACACTTTTTTTAAGATAATTTGGCATTTCTTTGGCACACCCTGATCAATTTTGAAAACAACCCAGCAAAAAGAACGCGTCTTATGTATTCATTCCAGGCTTTCCACCTCACATACTTCACCTGAAAGTTGGGACACCAGTAATGCTACTACGAAACCTTTGTCCACCAAAGTTATGCAATGGCACTAGACTACGAGTGACTAGACTTAATAAGTATGTAATCGAAGCTACTATAATTACTGGATGTGCTCGAGTAGAGTTGGTTTTAATATCCCGCATTCCACTAATTCCGTCGAACTATCCTTTTGAATTTTGAAGTGTGCAGTTTCCTGTAAAAGTTTGCTTTGCAATAATCGTTAATAAGTCACAAGGACAGACATTAAAAGTAGCAGGGATCGATTTAAGAGGAGACTGTTTTTTACACTGCCAATTTTTATGTAGTTTCATCCAGAGTCAGTTCATCAAGCAGCTTAATAATTTTAGCATCAGAAGAAAAAAAAACCAAAAATGCTGTATACAAAGAAGTTCTTGCTTAAACATAGGTATAACAATAAAATGTGGATGGCCTACGTTTGCAAAGAAAATCATTACTTTAAAAGGATTGTTTAAGGTCAAAGGCATATATAAGGAGTCCAGGGGCGCCGGGACCCTTCCAAAACTAGAAAAAATTATAGGTATTAAGTAATTAATTATTATAGGGGATTTTCGTAACTAAGCACCAAGCACTGTTTTCTTCTGCTAATTCCATTACCCGAGCAATGCCGGGTGAGGGAATGTTAGTCTTTGAATTAAAAGAAAATATTCAATATTCCCATAATTGAAATAGAATATATCATATTGTTTTGGTTAGTTTATATTGTTTCAAACCTTCTGATGAATGGAATTAATTTAACCATTTAACTATTTTTAACAAGTCGTATGCAAAAAACATAAAACATGACACACTTAACTTAATTTAACTAGCTCTTACTCGTTTTTAATATGTGGTATGGAAAATATAAATATGACAAGCCTAAGTTTGCACAACAAAATGGCTTAGCAAACGCTCACGAAGTAGGTGAAAGTTTTTTTTCTTTTATTTATTCCTGAAAGAAAAAGAAAATAATTTTACTTATGTA
Source organism: Argiope argentata (assembly GCA_026289955.1). NCBI lineage: Eukaryota > Metazoa > Arthropoda > Arachnida > Araneae > Araneidae > Argiope > Argiope argentata. The sequence continues at coordinate 20,891 of JAOUZG010026995.1, forward strand.
TGATCCACTTATTTCCATTTCTGCCAAGAATATTCTCGAAAGTTCCTGAGAAAACGTAACTGAAAGTGAAAAATAAACGCAAACTTTCGTGTTTGCAGAGTGGAATCATGCATCATTCTCAGCGAATGTCCGTCTAGAAAACGTCCAGCTAAGAAATAACGCATGAATTATTCAAAAAGTGTGAATTTTAATTCTCTAGAGCGATAAAGACGCTTGTTGCAAAGAGACGTCCACAACGACTTTAAGTTTATAACATTTAAACTTTAAAGTACATTATTATATTACATTATCAAGTAAATGCATTAATATTGTTACGTTTTTAGCGTAGCGGGTTCGGATTGAATGGACTTTATATGAGGACAGCACAAACAAATTTATTTACAGCTATTTACAGGTATATACAGGATGACTTGGGAAAAGTAAAACTTCAGAAAACACAGTCCAGCAATAATCAGTCACTTACAGCGTAAATACAAGTCTTACGCACAAAAAAAACACGGTTTGCAAAACAGCTATAGCACAGCAACAGTCAATCACAGCGAGCTCAATAACACAGCGTTAACAGCAAACGCAAACACAGCTCAAGCGAGAAGCTACAAGTAAGCGAAACGCTTCTCTTCTCAAAGAGCGAGATCCACTTTGAGCGATCGACTGCCAGGAAGAGGCAACCCACCTCTTATATAGTCGGGCGAAAGCGTGGCCGTGCTACGGCGGAAGTTCCGAGAGGTTTCCGCGGTAAGGGAGAAAAACCTCGGCGCAGCCAGACTTCTCTCGGGGTTACCAGAACATTCTTCCCGCCAAGTCAACCCGGTTGGCGCGGAGTATCCCGTGAAGCGCGGTCAGCGTTTTCACCTTTGGCGTGCGTTTTGCTCGCTCGTAACAATATTTATATAGTATACTAAATAACATTTTATAATTTAATATTATTAGAATTTTAATATGATTTAAAGATTAGAAAAAATTATATAATAAATTAAAGTATGAATGATAAAATGAAAATTACGACACCTTTCCTTACTAGCAATAATTATTATTTTAAAACAAACTCAAAATGAAAAAATTATGTAAATCTTAATACCTTATGAATTTATGATGAAAGAAGAAAAACTTCAAATACTTTATAAAAAATGAAATCTACTTTTGCAATTTTCAGGTGATCACTTAAAAACATTATTATTTTTAAGTAATTTTTTGTCTTAATTTAAGTCATTAACCAGTTTTACCGGTTTGAAAAAATCACGAACTTCTCTCCATATTTATCTCTTTCTAAAGATATTTTTTTAACTTTCAATTTTAATTTTTCTGGATGGCAAACAAAGTTCTGGAGCTTGACTAATTGACATGTTTGTCAGGGTCACTAAATATTAAATTTATGTTTATTTAAATACATTCTTTAATTTGTTTTTATTTATTTCCTGTATGGCAACCAAAAATATAAAAGTAGTTTCTTTGGTTGTTTTTTGGTGGATTGGCAACGAGAAAAAAAAGAGGTTAGGAGAATAAAGATGACGATGTGATTGTTTAAAATTGTGTGTGATTTAAAAAGGAAAGTTTTGATGTTGAAAGTTGTGAGTTGAAAGAAATGTTTAATAAAGAAGATTATTTTTTTAAAGCTTGAACTTTATTTGCCTACACGTAAGCCACGACAATGTTTAAAAAAGTAATTTAGACGAAAAGTTCATTATTACTAGAAGCTATTGTATATGTGGTAAAAACCAATAAGCGTAATGCAGATTGATGTTAAAATTATATTCTAATAATTACAGTATTTTGATAAATACAATTATTAAGAATGAGCATATCATATCACTAAAGAATAAATATAAGTCGCGTTTTACAAAGTTGCAATAGTTAAAACTGAAAAAAAATATTTTAAAAAAAAACAATAATTTTCTAAGCGCGATATTAATTATTTAAAAGTAAGAAATCGTGAACAACCTTGAAGATAATATCGTTTCATAGAAATGACAAACAAAAAGCTATTGATAGTAACTTTAATTAAATATTTCAAACAATACTGGCAAAACAAACCTTACATGCCATGGGTCAGATGACACGCAATCTACAAATGTAAAAATGAATATTCTTTTCCTTCGAATTTCAGAGACACTAAAACTTCAAATCAAAACAACATCACGTTCTCACATGAAAATATTAATTATTAACCGCCTTTGCCGACTGGCTATTTTGTCTGGAGTACCTTGCTGTCTTAAAATTGCCTTTAACAAACTATATTTAAACTTCCTATTATTATAGAAACCTTATGATAATTTATTCATTGTACTATATATCTCTAATTTGAAATCAGCTGGAGAGGAATTATGTGTAGATACAACATTTGATGTTTGTTCCTTGTTATTGTGGTTCCATTTAAACAAGTGTTGAGAACCACACTTTAATCGGTTTGTTATTGTTGGTGTTTCTTATGGCACTTGCCATGGACAAGCTCACTGAGGTAGTCAGCCATTTAAGCCTAATTAGCGTCTCTTGTTTTGAAGTAGCGCCAACAAGTGCCAAGAGTACAACTTTTGCAACTCACTCATCACATTAGCTTACACAGACCCCTTTTTTACAGGATTCCAAGTATTTTACAGAACACAGAAGAACAATCAGGCTCGAACAGGGATTCGAACTTGGGACGTTCAGATACGAGGAAGGCGCGTCTCCTATACCAGGACGCAGGCACTTTCTCGGTTTAGTTTGCAATAAGACTTGATTTAATCATTCTGATTCAATTTTTGTCAAAAGGAGAAAACTCACTGATACACTCTTGACGTGCTCTTCTTGCAGACTAAATTTTACTTTCATTTTGCTTGAAATAAATTGCTGGCAAATGTGATTATAATATTTATTTTTAAAAAAATTCATTTAAATTAGAAACTTAATTAAAAACATGGCACCAATAGAAAAATAATAATTGTTTTATCTTTAATGAGATTTAAAAAACACTTTTGTGTAGTAATATTTTCGGAAATTACGGCAGAAACATGCCAAAATTTTGCTTAAATTTTGATTAATTAAAATTTTAATAAAAATTCATCAAAATCGTTCCAAGATACACATTATCCAACTATGACAAACGGTCTGGTCTGCAAAACACCAACACACACGCACAAAGAGCTTTTTTATAAGTATAGATAAAGATGTATAAGAAATTGAGCAAATATAATTTCAAAAGTTTATGATTTCCAAAAGAGCAAATGAAAAATAAAAACTAGCATTAAATAAGATTATGCCACTTAACTATTCCATGCTGTTATTGTCATCATACTATAGCAAATTCTTCTGGGAATAAGCCAATACAGGAAGAAATGAGCTAAACTCTTATTGGTCAAAACCTCTGACAAATCAGGTATTAAGCAAATACATACCGGAAAATCAAACTTACTTTGCATTTTGTGAAGTCCACGAAGTTTTTAGAAAATGGCACCAAATTATCAGTGGAGTTAACTTTAGTCTCTTTCACAATATGAAAACTTTAAATAGTATATTATCGTAGAGGAATTTTTAGAAAAAAAATCAGAAGTCATTTAGAAAAAACAATAATGGGCAGGGATGTAAGAACATGGACAGGGATAGCCTGGTTGGTAGAGCGTTGGACTCATGCTCCTTAGGTTCGAAACCCAGCGGCCAAACGATTCCCCCGAGTGTAATGGCAACTGGCGCTCGTTAAATCTGTCGTGGGCGCAAAGTCCTCCATGTCGAGAGTAATACCACTGGGGGCACTGGGTCAGAGATGATCGTTCTCTGTTCCAGGTCTAAATTACGATCTGAGATGAATGAATGATTTGCTTGAATGTAGCCCCCCCCCCTAAAAAGGGTTGTGACGTGTGTGTAGCTAAGTCGTACTCTTGGCCCTAGATGGCGCTACTTGTAAAACAAGAGTCGCTTATCGTCGGCTTAAAATTGCTGATACATCGGCGGGGCCTTGTCCATGGCATGTGCCATGAGTAACAAAAACAACATTCTTAAATATATCAATAATTAAAGTGAGAAAATTCAATGCATATCATTATAATAAAAATTGACCCTAAATTAATAAGGGAAGTTTCTTTGAAAACAATATCTTGAAAGAACTTTTGATAAAAAAATTAAAAATGGCAATTCTTGAGCTGTTTTATAAATAATTGATCTTAACATCATTCTAATCAAAAATAAATTATTTATATGTCTAAGGGTATTTATATATTTTATGCCGGCATCCTATAATAGGGGCAGTGCGTCTTCCCCGTTATCTAGGCATCCCGGGTTAGAATCCCGATTCGGGTATGGGTTTTTTTCTGTGTTTTATCTGCAAGGAGTGCACCCTGTAAAAAGGGGCTGTGCAAACAAATGTGATGAGTGTGACAAAAGTCTTACTCCTGGCCCTATTCGACGCTACTTCAAAACAAGAGACGATCTTTAGGTTTAAATCACTGAGTACTTCAGCGAGCTTGTCCATGGCAAGTGCCATACGAAATAACAACATGTTTTATTTCCAGTAATTTCTAAAAATTGGTCTCTTTCGTATTTTAATAAATAATTATAGTAGAAATATTAATAAGTGATACTACTTCCTTCTTTATAATTGAAAACTTCAAATAAACAACTATGTAGAATATTGTCAACTCAAATGGAGATATTATGTAACAAATTTTCTTATTTAACCAAATTTCAATTAATAAAAAATATAAATTTTGATTCATGAAATGAAGGTTTATGAAAATTATTGGGAAATGATCTTTTATAATTCAAACAGTTAATGTTTTTCTATATTTCAACAGTAATTGTAACTATTTCGTACGTTTTTATGAAAATATAGCAATTTAGATTAACCCTAAAATTTGCCTTTGTTGAATAGGAACATTATTTTCAATGAATCACTGGAGAAATGTAAAGAACACATCGAATATAAATAATTTCAGCAAATTTCTTATTGGTGATTAATATTTTAATTCGCTAATGCCAAAGCATGGTATATTATATTCAGTTTCATAATTACAAATAATTGATTTTGAAATCTTATCGAAGTAAATAAGTAATTGGAGAGATTAAACCATGATAATGGACCTTTTTTTTAAAAAAAAATATTGCTTATCCGCTTTCGGTAGTTCTTTAAGCTTTGCCTTTCAGCGTTGCTGCTACATCGATATTCTTTAGGACTGATGATTTCTCACATATACCGCTTGAGGGCGTTACAAGTAGGAGGCCGGGCAATATGCTTACGTAACAATCATAGTTTTAAATGCACTGTGTATTAACCGGGTTTTCAATCATCAGAAATATTCAAAGCCCCAAGAGCTAGGATAAACGAGATTCTGTTGTAAAAACTTTTATTTTCTTTTTTTTTCGGATTGTACAAAGTTACACATTTCTACGAAAGCCATATTATCAATTATAAACGATCATTCAATAGATTTCTATGTCTATAGTTTAATAAATCTTTGCATTTCCTTGAAAACTGAATCAAAAACATGATTTTCTATACAGCTTGTCACTTATAATGTAAATCTAAATAACCAAATTAAATAAGATGTATAATGTTTTCTATTTCCTTCTATATTTCAAAAATATTAATTCACTATCCACGAATGTTTTTAAATGCATACTTTAAATTCTTTCATTTTTTAAGAAATTCTTCTAATCTTGCTTATCATTTTCATATAATAAAGAATAGTATACAAAAGAATAGCTGATATGTTGAAATATTAGGTATACATCTTTTTCATATGCAACGTTATCTAATTTTTAAAAAAATGTCAGGCACATGAAGAAGATTTTTTAAAAAAATCTTTTCACATTGATAGTACCAGACACATCGTTAGGAAAATATTGTATTCAACTATTTGCATCTATGAAGTAGATTTCTAAAGATAGTTAAAAAATTGATGAAAAACTTTATATATATTTTTAAATTAAAATTGAAATAGCAAACTTTGGCTTTCTTTTTACTTTATCCCAGATACAGATTGTTCTTCCATATATATAAATCATCTAAGCTGTAAACTAAAGTTCAAAGGCCAAATAATGGTTTAAATCTAACATACATTTATTACAAACAAACTGACTTTCACTACCACCTAAATCTCCAGATTAATGCTTTATAATTCTTTTCTCATTTTATTTAATTCAGATTATTAATAACTTCTTCAGCAAAACATTTTTTATACATATTCTCAATCATAATTGACTCGCACTGTTACAGTGATCTCACATCTTTCTATTCATTGTACTATGTATCTCTCAAATATTCTGAAAGCTCCCGCAAAATTTGTTATTTAATTTGAAATGGAAGTTAATAAACTTCAATTGAAACAAAGTCGTTTTCCTGAAAACAAGCATGTTTCTAAAAAACTATTATAGAACACGGAATTGTGGAGCATTGAAGTCTTATGTTCCCTAAAAAATGTTTTATATAATTTATTCAATACCAAATACATATATATATTCAATCTAAGTGTCAATACGTTTTAGTTACTTTTTTGCTGGTGTCTTGGCATAGGGGCAGCGTTTCTTCCCCAAGAGCTAGGCGTCCCAGGTTCGAATCCTGGTTCGGGCATGGTTGTTCTTCTGTGTTCTATATGTAAGGTATGTGAATGTGCCACCGGAAGAAGCTGTGCAAGCGACTGAGATGAGTGAGTGTTAAGTCGTACTTTTGGCCCTAGATGGCGCTACTTCAAAACAAGATGCTTCTTTCTGCTTAAAACTCGCTGACGTCTCTGCGATGTTTACCCCTGGCAGGTGCCACTAATAACAACAACAGTTATTTTTCTGAATACTTAGCGAGAAAAATCAGTCCCCAAACCAAAAAAAAATTAGTCAGATAAAAGAAAAGTACACAATTCTTGGAGAGAGAGAGATAAACGATATGAGCAAACAGGCGAAAGAAGAATTTTGGCTTATGTATTGCATTTGTTAAATATGCAGAATAAAAATATTGAAATTGAAGTTATCATTCATGATATCCTGTAAAATTTCATTCTTTTTAAAAAAATGATGAGAAAACATACTCGAGACAATTATTTTTGCGTCAAAATTGTCTAAAAACAAATTTGTTTAGAAATTTTTAACTATTACAAAATATTAGAATAAGTAAGTGCCTGTAATCAAATTTTTGATTGTGACCAGCTGGAAGATTTCAGATTATGTATTAAAATGTATATTAACAAACAGCTCAAGCTATTCTATAAAAATATTCTATATATTTAATTGAAGATTGTTTTGCAAGTGGTATTTTCTTATAAACATATTGCACTACACTAAAAACTGATTACAATAAGCAAAAATTCATAATTCATTTCATATAAAATGGAATAAAATATCTCACAAAATAGTAAAATATACATGTTTTATAACTAGAATCTACAATTTATGTACCACAGAACAAATACGTGGAAAATATAATCATTTTCTTATATATATACAGAAAATATTACTTATTTTATATTTGAGATTATTTTTGTTTCGCTATAAATATGAAGAAAGTAAACTCAAAACCATGAGGATTTATATTCAGATTCGTGGCTCAGTTTAACGAAGTTTAACACACAAATGACTTTAGTAGGGCTTTAGGGGAAGCTTTATCTGTTTGCGTTCTCGTATTTTAAGAAGATAGCTCCCGGAGAAGTTGCTTATCAGCGGAGAGAAGCTGGGGAGAGTTGCTGGGGAGGGAAATTTACTCATTAGCTTACCAACCTCCCCTTTATACCAGCACACTAAAGAGAAGATAATCAAAAATCCAGATTTCTCTGCATCGATAATTTTTATCTAATTAGAAAATGCGATTAGTTAATATAATATGGCCCTGTACTCTTGTGGAGCTTTAGTCTTGTCAATAGTGCCTTTGATGCGGAGAATCAAACTGGTCGAATCAAACCGATCGAACTGCAAAATCGGCAATTGATTGGATCTTCTACAGTCTGGTGGTTATGGATATTGTTTAATTACGTTACTTATCAAGAGATAGATATAACAACTTGTTTGACGTGTTTATTATTACTTCTACTTGATGTATTCTGATGTATGGACATAAAATAACATAATGATAAACCAATGAGAACGGATATTTCCGATTGTTCTGTAGATAGCTACATAATATACACTGATTCATTGAATGATTTGAAATCCTGTTATCTTTACATTCTCGCAACCACCCTTGGATTTTTAAAATTTTAAACTTGTATAACAATTTTTACTACTTGTTACAGAGAATATGTTATCCTTTAAAATAAATACAAGCTAACCTATTTTAATTATAATGATGCCTATCATACATCTATATGAATGTAAAATATACACAAAATTCTCCCCTTCCACCAGATTGAAACGTGTTCACAAATAGATATAGCAAAAGCAGTATATTTTATCTAAATTGATTCGGAAACACCATTGTTAATCACAAACTAAATTTCATCAAAATGTCTCACTTCAATTAATAGCCAAAATCCTAATACGAATGCTGATATTCGATGAAGACTTTACTAGAAATACTTAATTTCAAGGCCTTCCTATCATGCATATAATACATTATAAATATTATGCACACAAATTCACAGATGTATATAGGAAAAGCAGTGTAATTTTTTAAATATTCGAGTCGGCGTCCTGACACAGAACTACCACGTCTTCCCGTGATCTGAATATCCCTGTTAAGAATTGAGCTAATCACGTCATCTTTTTGGGAGGAGCCAGCTACCAATCATGTAAACATCAAGTGATTTGACAGTTGATGTTTGTATATTCTTATATTTTTTTCAGTAGAAGCGAACTTTACCCTGGTACGAGGGGGAGTATGATCTCGGCTCTCTCCCGCGTTACTTCAATGTGTAGTTCTCTAGGCCTGCTACACTATGGCTTAATCATGTGCCTATTGTTGTTGTCACTAACAAACCTCATAAAAGACAATCTGTCTCTTCAATTTATTTCAACGAGGCTGCTATCTTCACCCATTAGATAAATTATTGTTCAATCAAGAAAAACAACTATAATTTACTTTGATTTTTATCAGTCCCGGTTTAGAGTCCTGGTTTGGGAATGTTTATTTTTTTACCCTATGTTCAATCAGGGAGGTATATGAAAGTGTCCACCCTGTACAACAGAACTGTGCAAGCGAGGGGATGAATGTCATTTTCATAAGAGCTAAAGTCAGACTTCAGCTCTCGAGGTTCTTACCCTCAGAAGCTACTGCACCCTTCTTTCCCCTATTTTTTATTGGGAATAGGGGAATCTTCCCTTATTTTTTATTAATCCAAAGAAAGAAAGCAGCAGAAACAACAATAATTGATACGAAAATAACACTGTTAATTATAAATTTAATTACATAAACTTAATATAAAAATATAATTACAATTATATAATTACTTAATTAAAATTATATAATTACATAAACTTAATTAACTCAAACGAAATTACTAAAATCCTAATACGAATATTGGTGTTCGACAACTTGAAAACCTTATTAAAAATATTTGATTTCAGGAACTTCTAATCGTATGTAAATAGAATAGACTAATTCTAATAGCTGAGTTCCAGATGTGTATAAAATCAATAATTATTGAGAAATAATACCTTTTACATTAATGCAAAACATCCTTTCTAGTTGCGCCAATTTCGAAACAAATGTGGTTCCGAGGTTGAGTTTAATTCTTCCTGTTTCTCTGTCCTTAGAGACCTCTATACAGCCCTGATTTGTACATGATTTAACACTCTTGAGTAAAGCAATCCCATTGAGTGGATTCTCAAAGGCATTTAAAGGAAATTTAATCCTCTGGGGCGCTCACATTTAAAGGATAGCGGAAAATTAATTTATCGAGTAAGGATTTGGAGAAAGTTCTCCCATTAGCTTGTCGCTCTTTCCCCCTTGAAAGACAGAAAGACAAATCAAGTGTTGAGATGTCGCTCAGTCAATAGATTTAATGCAATCAGTAAATAATATTAATTAATGGTGCGTGATTCTTCCCCGGTTTCTTTCCTAGTCAGCAAATTCGAATAGAAGCTAAAAGAATTAAGTGGTCATATATTTGCTTTCTCTATTTGAAAGAATCATCTACGACAAATCAATAAAATGAATTAAACCATATTTTATATGCTGATTTTGAAAATCATCAAGAAAGAGAATTTTGAAAAAAAAAACAATTAATAGCTAAAATCGGTTATGAAAGAAATTACGACTTGGTCGGAATTAAATGGATTTCATGACTATAAAGAAAATTTCAAAGTGGAAGTCAAAATTTATAAAGATAAATACAAAGACAAATTAATAAGATACAAACCAAAATTCATAAAAAAATAATCTTTCATTATTCATAAGTGTTAACATTTAAAATTTTTTTGTACATAAGTTACTACTTCATCAACAATTTCAAGTACATTTCATGAAATCCCTCATTTTTTTCCTTCCATAATCATCTGTAATAAATCATCAGGTTAATATATAAAATGGTAGCTAATCTTCTAAGACTTATTGACTAAAGTGTTACCCAAATCATGCTTCAATCTCCATATTTCACACATTTACAATGAGTGAGTTAAATATAGCAGTAAACCTAAATTTTACAGGGTGTGGTAAAAAACCTGGAAAAACAAATTTTAATATAGCTTGATTTAAAACAAATAAATTAACAAAATGTAACAGATTATAATAAGAGAAAACTTTTAATGATAAATAAATTTAATTTGTTTCAAAGTGTTTTCTACTTTTACAGCGATGTAGATGAGCAGATGCTCATTAAAATTTTCAGCCATGGGCCGCAAATCTTCTACCTTTAATCTACCCCATTCCCACCGCAACCATTGCTTTAGAGAGTCCAATTTTTTATGTCATTCGGAGCCTGATTAAGGAACGGTCATACGGGGCAGTTGCCCCGGGCCTCTACATCAGAGGGTCCTCAAAATCAAATAGAAGGGGGTCCCAAAACAAGTTTTGCCCCTACCCCCAATTAGGGTAGGTCGGGCCCTAATGTCATTTAATGCAAGCGCGTAGCTACATAATGGACCATACACTGTAACCAAGAGATTGAGATTCGGCAAGTGTTTCATTACCTTATATTACCCTTCTCCAGATGATATCAAGTCAGAAAAATGTGACTTGCACTACTCTTCTGTATTTTTAGCCTTGTGAACTGGTGCGAAGTCTTGTTGCAACTCTCACTTTACATTGCCAAAGTACATTTTGGCCTACGGAAATACTACAGCTTCTAGAATGTCCCATTGGTACACTTTCTCATTTACTTTAACACCCTCATCTACAAAAACTGAAGACATTTTGACGCTTGCGCAAATTCCTCTACAGACCATGAGCGAACTTTGGATTTTTGAGGTATTCAACAATTGCTAAAATGCTTGAATGGTCTACAAACTAGATTCTAAAATTTTAATTTATTAACAATGTTTAATTTTAAATGCATCAAACACTAAGAAAAAATAACCGATTCTTTTGAAATAACCTATTAAATACATATTAAACCTAACCTCATCAGCTTGGGAAAAAAGCAAACTGAAGTCTTACTCATTTGGCAGAGGGGAAGTGAAGATTTTTTGTGGGAAACTTATTTTTTAATGAAGGAAAAACTAACCGTTCAATTAACTAGAATAAATAGCAGCCTATGTAGTAGTAGTATACTACAATCTATCTCTTTGCTAAATTTCATACACTTTCGTTCAGCTGTTCTGGCGTGATTGACTCACTCCATCCATCCATTCAAACCTTCACATTTATAATAGTAGTATAGATTTAATGCAATGTGTTTTAGAGTAATCACTTTTACATGCTGGTGAAAGTACACAATAAGTCTGATGGTTAATCCTTTGACTGATTTGGTTACAAAATTTTAGGAATAATCTACGTTTAAAATATTAAATACATGTACTAAGTGACAAACATGTATTTTTATCTTGTAACTAGCCGCCTTTGGCGACCAGTCGATTCGCCAGTAATAATGCTCGCTAAAATTTTCAAAAAATATTTTTTGTAGCTGTGTCTCATTACAGGTTTTTCACCAAAATATTTTTAAACCAAACAAATTTTGATAATCATATAATTCATTTATAGTATTATTTATTATTATTTTTTTCAGATGATCTGTTCACTGTACTACTCATCTTTCTCTTTTTATCCGAATAATGATTGTCCCGGAATTGATATTTTACTTAAATGGTGGAGGGAAAGGTCTAAAATTCTACGTTTTTATAGAATAAGGAGAATCAAATTTTCATAAATGTAAGCACACTAAACAATAAAGACACAATTGGTTTTCAAGAGATGCGAAAGTTTAAAAACAGCTTGGAAAATGCCGCGCACAGAGAAAATAATATTGAAACACACACATCCTTCTTTTCTTTTCTTCTTTTTTTTTCTATCCTTTTTTTCTTCACTTATTTTGTTTCTACAAACCCTATTTTTTATTACTTCCTGCTATCTAACTCAGTTGGTGTGGGGGAAGGAAATGAAGATTTTTGGCGGGAAAGTAAGAAAAGTGTCGTTTTAACTATTGTCCTCGCAGTTTTTTATTTTTTTCTCTCCATAAGAACCATCCTCGTGTCTTAACGAAAATATTTAAAAAAAAATTAGCCGAATCGGTCTAGCCGTTCTCCAGTTTTGCGCTTAGCAACACATTTCGAGAACCATTTTTATTAATATAGATTATCATATAAACAAGTTTCAAAAAGCAGGGACATGCATGCTTCTTCTGAAGGAATTCCTTCCATATTTTGATTGAAGTGTGTAAATTTTAAGGAAATGCTACAAACAAATTCCATCCGAATAACTCAAATAGTTTTTCATAATTGTATTCACAAAACAGCAGGCATAGTTCCGAAGATGTATTTTACGAACTAAAAGAAGTCATAAACTTGAAAGTTCGGAAAAAAAATCATGAGTTCGGATATTTTGTCTATAACAATATATAGGATTTTTTTCCTTTGAATAAGTATTGGGGAAAGTAAGAATAAAAAGAGATTTAGTGGGGAAAAGTTTTCAAGCGACAACCAGCCCAAAAGCAATCTCCTCTATGTCCTGTGTCCTTTCTTCTGGAGACACAAGAATCATTTTAAAAATCTTGCATGTAGGTGAACAGAGCAATTTATTTCCGTCACTGCCAGGAAACTTTGGCACCTTGGTCATTTATAAAGTCTTCAAGACATAAAAGGTGCTGCGAGGCTTGTCCGCCTCAGCGGATGCTCAATATAAAAGATTATCTACAAAAAAAATCTGACATTATTTATATATCTTTTGGAACTTTGCAGGCTATTAGTTCACCTTGGATAGTTTAACAAGTTAAGCTTTTTTTGAAAGCAATAAGCATGTAATGGTAAATATCTTGAGTAACTTAAGTTATTTCTGTAATTAAGAAAATATAAGTGATTATTGTTATTTTTCTCATTCGTGAATTGCTTGAAAATTTCTATAAAAATTTACTGTCAACAAAAATTAATATTTTAACTATATACTTCTATTGACAGAGGTAACAATTAAATATCGATTCTCATGCGTAAATGATGAGAATCTGATTTTTCAAATTATCAATGCAGAATTAAGAAAAAAAGAGACTTTTATTTAAAGAGATTCTCAGTTTATTAAGATGGAATTTTAGTGGAATTGATGCAATTGAAGTGTTGTTTCAAAATTTTATATTCCTCGTTTTTGATTTCCATACACTAATGCAATATCATGCATCATCACTTAATCTATGAAGTTAATAAATTTTGATATCAAAAAGTATGCATCGAACTAATTGCGACTTTAAAATTTCATATATTTAAAAAACTAACAAATGTTGTCTTTGTATCTTATGGCACTTTCCATGGACAAGTTCGCTGAGGTAGGCAACGATTTAAGCCTAATCAGCACTTTTTGTTTTGTAGTAGTGCCAACTAGGTCCCAGAGTATGTCTTGCTATTCACTCTCGCATTCGCTTGCACAGTCCTTTTCTACAGGGAGGTACATTCATACACTTAAATATATAACACAGAGAGTCCACTCTGGTTTATTATGCAAAGTGAAGATTCCCATATGGTGGAATGCTACTCCCCTTTCAAGGATTGAGACTTTGCAATTCACGAATATTTTCTGCCCACGGAAGAGGTAAGTCATGTTGCCACTTCATGTAAATAAGTACTGTTTCTAATAAGGCAATGACTGTAACCACAGATTTTTAATAAACCCGGAGTTGTGCGTGCGTTGCTTGAGGAACTGTGTGTGGGGCTTCTGAGGGGCTAATTCAGGGCGCCTTCGGAGTGTTCCTAGCCGACCCTTTTTTCCCTAAACCCTTTTTGAGTAGGATTGGTCGGTCTGGGTTTTTAGATAGGGCACAGAAAGACAACCATGACTGAAAGAGAGCTCGAACACGGGACGATGAGAGCACGGGGAAAACGCGCTTCTCTGATGCCAGGAAGTCGATAGGCTATCAAATAACATTTATAATTCATTATTAATTAAGTTAATTATCAGACCTATTATTATCATATCAGAACAGGATGTCATTTTGGAAATGAACGTCAACAGAAATCCGTAGGGGAAAAATTGAAATTTCATTTTCTGCACGAGCCTCTCAAAAAATCAACTTTTAATAGCGCGCTGCCATCACCTTTACAAAAACTCTGATTTAAAAAAAAGTTAGTTATTGGCTCCAGCAAATAAAACCTTTAAAACATGTCATTTTGAACACGCGTTTATATGAAATGAAATAAATAGGAAATGCGATTTTTTTTAAACAATGAATGCGAGACAAAGTTTTTTGGATCGTTTGCAATACTAAAGTGACTCATTCGACGAAACCATTAAAATGAATAAAATTATAATTTTAACTTGCACGAGCACGTGGTGCTTGGCAGCTAAAGAAACTGTGTTCTGACATGATACATTGAAGTATGCATAGCAGATTTCATTTTGATCTTTATTTTATAATATTTTTAATAATTAATTACTAAGTAGGAAGATTGAAAAAAATCTTTTAATATTTTAATGCAACGTGAATATCTGTGCACTTTATTAGATGTATTAAAAAGTTAAGTTACAATATTGTAAAATTTAGTTATTTGAACCACAAATTTACATAATTAATACCTCATGATATCATGAAACTTTCATAATTAGAAAGTTCCAAATACAAAGTAAGTGGAACATATGTAAGACAAGTAGAATAAAACCTCTTTGATGACTGGCAATTTAACGTTATAATGGATATGAAGCGATAAACGAATTAATAGAAATTAGAAATAATCAGAATCGCCGGAGAATCAGATGATTACCAAAGGTGAGGTTCCAGCTTTCTGTCCATTAAGCCTTGCTACAGTTTGATTGGTCACAGATAAAAGGCAGAGCTTTTTAAGCTACTACCATTTGAAGTCTTACCCTCAGAAGCTACTGCACCCCTCTTTCCATGGTAAAAAGCGGACACGACATCATCATCATTATCATTTGAAGTCTTGACTTAATTGTTCATTTCTTTGGTAAAGATTTTATACTAAAATGAAAATACAGTTCTCTCGCCTGCAGAGATTAATATTTACGATTGCATTTTTTTTATGTGAACGTAAAAGTTCTACTAAGTGTCTAAGACAATCGTTTACATTAACAATGAAGTATTAATTCTGAATTCTCACTGAATTTAATCTTTGAAATTCTTTTTTTCAATGATGAAAGAGTCAAAAGTAAGTGAATTTTCTTGGGCGTCCTACGAAAATAATAAAGTGGTGATGAGCTTCAATTTTCAGTTTGTTGTCTCTAAGTCAACAAAAGTAATCCTTCCGATTCAATTTCATTTCCGTCAGAACACAGGTTTTGTTTTCTTTCCTGGGATCCAATTGGGATTTCTTTAAACAAGTTTGAAATATTGCAGAGCAAATTTCTTACTTTTAACTTACTTTTAAAAAAAACTATGATGTGAAAATGTATCTTTCCTCTTAGTACTTGTAAAATTATGGATTTGATTATTTGTTGAATTGATTGTATTGTTTGCAGAATTTTTTATATAGTCGGAAGAACACACAATATTTCTTGAGAGCCTTTAGAAAAATGTTGCAAACAGAAATGTTCTGGCATAAAGACTTTTCACAAACTCTTTACATTCTGTGAGGAAATATCAAGAAGAAAAATTATTTCGTATTATGATTAAAATTCCAAAATAATTTTATATTGATGTGTTAATAAATTTATAGTGATACATCTAAGTGATGAATACTTTGATATTAAATTTTCTTGCTTCCATTTCACTTGACAAAACATGTGATTAACAAAAAGAATTTTAAATGGCTTCGGTGAAAACTGTGTTGTCAAAAAAGATCGAATGGAAAATATAAAGAAATTTTTTTCTAATTCATCCGGAAAATGTGAAAACGCATGCGCTAAAAATAAGAAATTACTTTCAAACTCAGGCGAAGTCCTGCAGCAGATTTTCACTCTCTCTGCAAAATCTATGCAACAGTTTAAATGTAAATTATTTACCTTAGTATTACGGTCATGTGAGAACGTGATGTTGTTTTGAATATAAGGTTTTATTGTATGCAGAATTTACGAGAAAAAATATTTTTATTTGTGTTTCCCAGTATTGCATTATTATTATGTATGCGTCGATGACAGCAGATGCGTTTTTAAAAGACTGACAAAGAAACTATGACATAATGGTTGTTATTTCATCTCAAAATCGATCGAACTCCAAAACGTTGCTTTCCAACTAGAAAAATTCAAAATGAAAGTTTAAAAAAATTAAATATATTATAAAATATACTATAAAAATTATATATAAAAATATTTGTAATAATAAGAGTTTCTACATAGAAGCAACAGATTACCTTATTAAAAAATCAAACTAAAAATGAATTCCCAAGAAACTATTGTAATATTGAAATCTTAATTAAAGAGGGTTTAGATTTCTTCGAAACAATCGACTAACCCATTAGTCGACATTTAAACTTTACAATGAATTAACAACATGTTTTTTAAAGTAGAAAGTATTTCAATTCCCCATTACCCGCTATGCACTAGCCTCTGAACCTAATAATTCGCTAAAATCTGCACCTCCATCCAATTTCAATAGGACTTTCCCGTACCACCAAAAATCATAGGAAAACACAAATAATCTATATTAAATTTAAAAAAATTTCTGCCTACTTTTTCTTATTATCCACGAGATTTTTAAACACAGAAAAACTATAAATATTTAGACTTAAAAAAAGTCCGAAATCGACTTTGATGATCACCTCGAAAAACCATAGACCCTCCCACATAATACGTTGAAACTTTTAATTGGACAGGAAAACTTTACCACAATCGTTAGTGTTTTAAATAAATTAAGACAAATAATAACTTAAAAAGTAATAAGGTTCTCACACGATAACTTCAAATTTGCGATTACATATTTGCATATTTTATATTATAGTTTTCAAATAATTTTGAAAAAAAATTCCGAAATGATTTGTTTTATCCAGTTATAGCCTATAAACATTATACTAGTAAATGATATCCTCTTTAAATTAGAAACGCATTAAGATACCCTTATGCCCCCTCATGCTATCCAATATATGAAATTACCGGGGGTCCATAAAAAGAATAATAATTTTAAAAACTCCAAAAAAAAGATTGTGTTAAAGATGTAGCATTTGTGGTCCTATGCTTATAAAATTAAGGAATTTTAAACCATTGAATTATAAATTTAGTTAATATTATCACCAATAGGTGATGTTGCAATATATAAAAAATAAAAAAAACGTTATGAAAATGTTTCAAAGTCTGTAAATATCAAACAATAACAACTTCTGTAAAATATCAAACAATGATGTTTGCAGTACAACAGCCAATCGTAGTAGCAACGTGGCTCACTCTGAGGCAAAAATTTTTATATTAAGTACAACGTTTTAATTATATCTATTGCCTCATTTCGGCAGCAATTTTAACTGAATTTATTATTTTGTGGGATAAAATTTTCCTAATATCCCTAGCTTAAAGTCACACACGGTACATTTCAACCGTATTTCCTCTATTCTTTTATTTGATTTTTGTAACCCTTCATTCCTTTTTGGAACACTAATAATTATCGTAAATTAGCATACAGTGTGTAGTAAAAACCTTTAGCGGCCTCATTATGACGCCAACACACCTACATCCCCAAATTAGTCAAATATGGCGGTCTTCCACTGGAAATATTCTTTAGCACAGTCTTTTCTCGCTGACGCGCTATTCTACTAGAAATAATTTTATACAATAAAATTATTTACAAATATTTACAAAATTTGCATCTAATTACACAAAATCCATAACAGTATATAGGGTGTTCATTAATTATTGTCGGGATTTCCGTACCTCAGAACTTTCGAATAAAAATATTGCCCAAAAACCGATTACATATTCGTAAATTACAACTCAAAGAATTTTACGTGACAACAAGACAATCTTAGCGCATTTGCAGTGTGGGTAATTATGACGTCTTAAATAAAAATGGCAATCGTGCAAGAAAAAGCAATGTGTGTTTTGTGGTTTTCCGAAACTAAATCAGTTATAACTACTCAACGTCGCGTACAAGAAAGACCCTCCTTCGGATATTTCTATCAGATGCTGGATAACACAATTTCATGAAACTGGTAGAGTTCTACACCTAAAGGGAGCGGGAAGACCGAGCAGGAAAATGATGATCGCATCCAAGAAACGTTCACTCGCAGTCCACGAAAATCAACGAGACAACCAGCTGTGCAGTTACATAGGCCGCATACGACGATATGGAACTTTCCCCATAACCGCCTTCAGCTGAATGCCCACAAAGTGCAAATTGTGCAAGCTTTTAATAAACTTTTTAAAGCACTTTGATATCATTAATAAAATTCTTTAAGTTGTAATTTACGAATATGTAATCGGTTTTTGTGAAATATTTTTATTCGAAAGTTATGAGGTACGGAAACCCCGACAATAATTAATGAACACCCTGTATATATGCTCATTTATAATCGATTGACAGTTACCCCTACCATTTTTCAATGCAAAAAAAGAATTAAAATATCAAAATTTATATTTGAAAGCTAAATTTGTAGCCGATAAATAATGATGAAAGGAAGGGAATCACAGGAAAAAGTTACTAATTAAGGCCTATAATAGAATATTTTTTCTAAGGCTTCCGTATCATGATACGCCGTTAATATTATTTCTTGGTGAGGCGTCATCATTTTTCAATCTGTTTGTTTCCCTTTCTTCCCTTCCCCTTGATTAAGTGCTCTTGTCTCGAGGGATTTTAATGCGTAATGCCAAATAAATGGTCCTTCTTCCTTCCGAATGATCGATGAGTTGAAAATGCAGTGGCCGGAGGAAAAGGTCGAGACATCGTTTTTCCTCGCTAATTAAGTTGAGGAGTGAGATGTCCCAAAGATATTCCATTACCGCTGCTTTTAATTCCATCTTAACTGTCTTTTTGTTGATCGCTCTTCTGCGCAGTATTTAACTCCGCTAACTTTGATCTTCAGCTGCTTAAAGAATGGAAACAGCACAAAAGAAGTTATGCTAAGGGTATTCATTTTTTTAATTAGAAAATCAATCCCGTGTGTAGTTTTTATTAGGATCAACTTAGAATATAAATGTAGGCAGTTTTGTTGGTTGATGGTAATACTGAAGAAAAAAACAATAACATATTTAAAACAAAACTGCACGGCACAACACATTAAAACGCTTTTCCTTTCGCCATGTTTTCAAAATCTCTCTTACTTCCTGTTGCCACCTCCGACGAGAGAAACTTACCTCTCACGGAGTCTGATCGTGACGCAACATCATGGGTTTTTTTAACTGAACATTTAGAAAACCCCCCCATGCACTGCTAAGTATCACACAGGACTTACAGAGTTAAGAATGCAACACATCACATACAGAAACCACAGACAGAGAACAACCATGCCCCGAACGGGACTCGAACCCAGGACGTCCAAATCACGGGGAAGACGCGCTACCTCTGTGCCAGAACTTCGGCAAATCTATGTTTTGGCAATCTTATTTCTTTAATTTATATTTGCTGCCGGTTCTCTGGCACGGAGGTAGCGTGTCTTCCTAGTGTTCTGGGAGTCCTGGTTTGGGCATGGTTGTTCTTCTGTGTACTATTTGTAAGATGTGTGACTGTACCTCCTTGTAAAAAAGGATTGTGATAGCTACTGTGTTGAGTGTGTAGCTAAGTCGTACTATGGGCCCTTGTTGGCGCAACTTCAAAATCAAGAGACGCTCCTTTCGGCTTAAATCTGCTGCTGTAACAGCGGGGGTTTGTTTATGGCAAGTACCATAAGTAATAACAACATATTTGCTAAATCAATATAAAAGAGGTTTTACATAAATTTTTAGACAAATCTTTGGCCATCCATAGAACATATTCCAACGAATTTCAAACACTTTTGCTATTCTTTCAATCATTTGATCCCTTTAACTATATGGAGGTACTGTTTTAAAAAAAAACTTGCATATGGGTCACACTCGGTTTTACTCATCGGTGCTTATTAGTTCCTAAACATCCTCCAATCTACACGAATTGCGTTACCTATGTTTCCCATTATTCGGTTCATGTCCCTTTCAATTGTTAGAAACAACATCAAATACAGTATGAACATTGATTATAAATACACAACATATTCATTTGCCGGCTTTCTGGCACAGAGGTAGCGCGTCTTTCTCGTGTTCTAGGAGTCCCTGCTCAGTCATTGTTGTTCTTCGGTGTGCTATCTGTGAGATGTGTGAATGTACCCCTATATAAAAAGGGGCTCTGCAAGCAAATGTGGTGAATGCGTAGCTAAGTCGTACTCTTGGTCCTATTTCACGCTACTTCATAAATACGAGACACTCCTTTCAGCTTAAATCTGCTGCTGTATTAGCGTGGGGCTTGTTCGTAGGCAAGAGCCATAAGCCACTACACAACATACTCACTTTTTTCTCTTCTTTAAAATAAATTACATTTTATAATCTGATTTTATCAGTTTTCTATTTTTTACTATGCCTTTTATTTAATACAGATTTTATCGACATTCCAAGAATATTTGAAAGCTTTTTTTATTTTCATTTTATTTAACCGAATAATTTTTAGATATTTTAAATGGACTGAGCTATGGCATTTAGTCTGACGCAGTACATCCAACGAATGGCTTTTGATTCAGAAAACTCATTTGATTTATATCATACTTTAAAGTGGGTGACAAAATTCGAAAATTTATTTTTGAAATTAAATAAGATTTGAACCTTCTCATTTATTATTTGTTGAGACGTAATTTAGTAATAACATTAGGGTACCTCATATATTTCTTTACTTTTTTAACATAAAATAATACATGGTATTTATCATTTAAATTGATTTTTTCTGTGTTACATATGAATCAATCTGCTCCGTCATTTTCTTGCGCCTTTCAGTTAGCCTCATTATTTTTTCTTTCTGAAAGTGGCAAGACTTTCTTTAAAAATGTTTCTCCGGTTCCGTTTTTATTTCGCTTATTTATCATCATAGAGATAATTTTTTGATGACAGACAGAATTAATAATTGTATGTTGTGAGATCTGAGAAGTATGGAGGATGCTGTAGAACTTCCCAATCATACAATACGGGATTTTTCTCCTCGTAGCCAAGGCATAGGATTTTGCATTATCGCGACGATAAACAGTGTTTTCTACTATCGCCAATCTAGGAATTTTTCCCGCTATTGTGGCTTTAAAATTATCAAGTTGATTGAATTGGTGATTTCATTTTGAATAAAGACCTCATAGGAAACTAATTTTCCTTCTCACCGAATGGACAAAATAATTTTTCACGCGAAAAATGTTTACCAGATTTCCTGACAACAGAAGGCATATTATCATGAGATTAAGAGAGTTTTTTGATGCACATTTTGAGATAAAATCCAAGTTTGACTTCCAGTGACTGAAGTCTTTCATATCTCTAGAAAAACAAGTTGAGGATATCGAAAGGTCAATCTCTGTTAACCCATTCGCTTCCAAGTCTAAATCGTATGAGGTTATTCCCATTGCCCTTTTTGTTTTGAGTGTTATTGTTTATTTAAGTTTTATTATTCCAAAATAAATTCACATATTTTGTCTTAAATAATCATTTACACGTATAAAAATCAAACACGAGTATACTCGTGGTTGGCAATAGGAATAACCTCCTACAATTTAGGTTTAGCAGCGAATGGGTTAAATAATGTAGAATTTTTGTAAAAATAATTTATTTGTAGCTTTTTTTCAAGTTTTTACATTTGTATATTTATGTTTGTGGCCATAAAAAGTTTGCAAGTTTGACAAGTTTTACGTTATAATATATGGAAAATATCAAGACTATATTCGTACTGGCAATGGGTAACACCCTGCCAACCACGAGTATATTCGTGGTTGGTAGTGAATGGGTTAATGAGTCAAAGACTTAACATCGATTCACTTAACCTATGATGTAATATGATTTTAAGAATGACAATGACATCTTAATTGTCGCCCATACTATATCGATAAGTTTGATGAACTTGTTATCTGTCGTCGTTGGGCTGTTGTTGTAATCTTTATCTTTCAAGTCAAAATTTTGAGTTCTAATTTACTTAAATAAAATAATAATGGTCGTAGTAATTTCAAAACATCAGTTTGGCTAACTATTGGAGAAAGTTGTTTCAAAGGAATCGAGGCCACCAGAAGAATGTAAATTAGAAGAGCTCTAAAACAACAGAAATCGGTATCATAAACGTCTTATAGATAAAGCTGTGAGTTTATATACACACAACTACCTAAAACTATTATTTACTTGATGATAAATTAATTAATTAGACACCTTACAGATTGCTTACTTTATGTTGTTCAAATCATTTATGAAAATTCCACTTACTTTAGAACATTCCATTTATTGATTATTAAATACATAATTGATGATGATTTTTATCATTCTATTTTCGATTGTCCTCATAAAGTATTCTATCAGAGGAGCATTATGAAAGGATAAGAAAAAGCAAAATATGTAAGCAAGTTCTATCTAGAAGTTCTATATCTTCCAGACAAGAAGCTGTGTCATGGCTGATTCCAAACAAAAATTCAACCTCTATTTTTAAATATTATCTTAACGACGATCTTTCAATTTACTCCAAATGCTTAGGTAGGGCAGGAATAATTCAATTGTACTTGTCTTTAGTGTTTACATGTTAAATGTCCTTCGATATTATTTGCAAAATATTTCCAATAATAAGAATATTCCAATACTAGAAATATTATGCAAGGGCTAATGAGGGCGTTTAGTAATTCAGCAGAATATTCGCGACAACGAATCTTTATCGGCGACTTAATGATTTATAGAATAAAATCAGTACATATATATTGTCTATGACTTCCCCCACTGTATTTATTTTTTTGTTGAGCAAATTTAGCAATGAATACTGAATGAAATAGGCGTCGGACTTAACGTAGACTAAAGTTTCAGATCTATAGATTTGTTCCAAACTTACAACTCTATAAATTTAAAAAAAACGCCAGGCAAACTAAAATAAAATAAGTTTTGCTCAAAAATTTTGAAACTATGCATCATTTAATTTTTAAAAAAGTCTATAAAATATCAAATTTGTATGACTAAGGTAGAGTACAAAAAATAATTGTTATTTCTGGACGAGCATGTTTAAGTAATTACTTTAAGTCATTACATTAAAAACTTTGTTCCCCTTTTATTTGTGATGCATGAAATTAAGTTTCATGCATTACATAAGTTAGATATTTTCTCTCTTCCTTATATGGTTAGGATTTCTATCTAGTATAAGGACAGAAATACGAAAACTAGATGGTAAATTTTAATGCTGGATATCTCGCTTCACGCATATTAAGGAGAATAATCTTAAGTTAGCCTCTCTTAATAATGGGCACAGAAATCAAAGCAACATATCACAATAAATCCTATTTTGATGGTTCCACAAGCGTACGTGACGTTAAAAAATTATAACTATGTAGTTAGACGCTTACAGTAACTGATTTTTTTCTAGCACTTAAATCTTAGATTTCTCTTAGATTTTTTTTTTTGTTTTACATTACGCCTCATTGCTTATAACAGCTCATAAAATATTACTTCAGTTATGTGCTCGTAAATCTGCATTAATAACCGGAATTTTATACTATTATTAAAAGTGTATACAAAAGTGATGTCATTTAATTCTCAAATTAGCTACAAATTTATAACTTTAATAGTGATATATCATTGAATCATGCTAAATTTAATATTTCGAATCACCTGCATTCTGAGAAAATAAAAATTAAAATTTTCACTTTGAATCTCAGGTACAATATTGAATAAATTGGTAATACTATTGAATTTTAATAAATTTAATAAAATCGCAAACAGCACTTTATGAATTTCTCTGACATTAACTTAGGACCATAATCTGAAAAGAAATATTGCTCCAATATCCTGAATTGTGTCTTATAAAAGAATAACTGCTAAATATAAATGCACCTTTTAAGTAATAAAAATATTTTTTTTCTTTTGTGAGTTAGTAAGATATTTATGTAAAACTATTGTTAAAATGTTAATGTACGTCTGGAAGATATTATTCTAACATAAATAGCTAATAAATTTCCTTTTATTTTATACCTTCTAATTTTCTAATTTTTCAATTATTTATTGTAATTATTTATTGCTTGTGAAATTATGGATATTTTATTGGTAAGAATATATTGAATTACTTATATTGTATATTTGTATATATTTCTTATTTGTATTTGTTTCAAATTCATTGTATTAATGAGCTTTACATTGATTATTATTTGTATTTGCATCAATCTATGAATACTTCATGTGACTGAGTATATTTTGATGTATACAAAACTATCATGAAGAATTTTTTTGAATTTAGAATATATCATAACAGAAATTCTAAAATAAGCAAAAAGAAATCTCTTAATTCTATCGGTAACCATTTAAGTAAAAACTTTTTAGTTAAGTGTATCATCAAATGATTCTTTTTACAAGCAACTGCTTCAAAAATAATCGTGGACTATACGTGATCATAACAACATATAGCTTCTTCTTTCAGGATAACATCTTCTTAATCTTTTCTTGCAAGTCCCTCCAAAGTGCTGAATGCTGCATTGCCCCACCTTTTCCTTCCTACGTTTTTCCCTACTATCTTTTATTGGCATTTGCCAGCTCATCTCTTTCTTCTGAGTAACGGCGAAGTTGTAAACAAAAGCACTGGATGAAAGAACGAAAAAAGGAAGTCATACTCCCCCATTATCTTATGACAGAGAAAAACACTCTTATTTTTCCTTCGCCCTCTTTCTTTTATCTGCAAGGTGGGTGGGCAAAGGAAAGAATATGTATGCTGTATTCGACAGGCTACTTTTACCTATAACTTTATCGAAAAAACAAGACATGAATGGGTGAAGAAATATTATACATGAAAGCAATGTATCATCGCATTTCAAAAGTTACAATGTCCCCTCCTATAATATTCTTCGGCAAAGTAACTTCCCAAAATTTATTGTTTACTGAAAATTGAGACTGAATCATCAATCATATAAAATGAGCTTCTTGGATTTTTCTTGATACAAAATGTCATATAGTTACTTTAAAAAATCAGTTGAAGTTGACTTTCCAAATTTTTCTCGCGTATTCCCTAATGGCAGTATTATCCTAGAGAAAGGATTGCCAATTGGCGTACAATAGCTATAAAATATTTATATTTGGTATTTTTAGAGAATAGCGTTAGTATTTTTATTGGATTTTACCTTAACCATAACATTTGATCGAATTCATCATACAATTCTTGGCGAAATTTTTGGCGTCTAATCCTTGCCTGCGATCAATAGTATCCGAAAAACGAATTTCTGGTTTGGACTTGGTTTTTCACAACAGATTAAATCAAAAATGTGATTCAAATGTGAATCAAATGTGTGATCAAAAATGTGAATCAAATGAGTGATCAAAAATGTGATTCTTTACAATCTTCGGCGAGATTCTTGGCGTGTAATCCTTGCCTGCGATTAATAGGATCCGAAAAACGAAT
>JAOUZG010026998.1:0-16298 GCA_026289955.1 Argiope argentata
GGGGGGTCTCCTGTTTGAAATTTTTAAAGTTGATTGACCTTATCTACACGAAATCCTTCTTCCGTTAATTAATTTTTGATTTCTTCCAAATCGCTATTAATCGGAAATCCTTTGATGACTAATTTGATTGGTTTCTCCCCACTCGATGCTATTACATAATATTCCTTACCCTGCTCGTCATTTGGTTAGATTCTCGAGTCATTCGGGGACTCAGGCTAAAGTTTGATAAATTTGCCTGCTTCCTTCCGTTTACATTTAATGTTATGGACCGTATTTAGTCTTTTAATTAATTCCTGACACTCCGCTGTTCTTCGTAGCCTAACGGATGGGGTTAGGTAGCATTTGAGGTAGGGAGTCATCAACTTTGACTTTACTTAACGTTTTGTATTTGTTTTAAGTTTTAACTGGTTCAACCGCTGCAGTTTTTTTTTTTATTTGGGAGAAATTCTCCACTACTTTTGTTACTACGTGTCCTTTTTGGTAGACGGAATTCTTCATTTTCATTATTTTTAGGTTTTACATAAATTATTTCCTTAATTTACATCCTCTTCCATCTTTACTGCACCTAAATTCTACACCCGTGGGGATTTCATTTGTTTCGTCTTTGTTAACCAGGGCTTCTTTTAGCCTGCTTATTTTAATTTCATTTTTCTTTGAGCCACTGCTCTGGCCAATGCTCTGATCCTGGGGTTTGGTAATTTTTTGCTTAATGGCTTTTAAGGAGACAAAATGGGCTCTCGGAATTTTATTTCCAGTTCGAATAAGCTTAAATACTTCGTCTACGCCAAGATTATTTTCCTTTAATCTATCCTTGATTTCCTCATATTTAATTTTAAAGTAGTCCTGATCAAATAGGTTAAGGGGAGGGGGGATACTCAACATAAAATCTAGCCACTCACCCATTTGTTGAATGAACTTCTTTAGTTGCTTGACTATCTCTGGCTCATCTGTTGATTCAGTCGCTAGTTCAAAATAATCTAAGACGGCTCTGATGTTGGCCAGAAGATTATTGTCTTTTTGCAGCAGCAAGACAACTTCAGGGGGTAACTCTTTATCTATGGCATCATGGTCACCCCGGTCCTTCCATAACTTATGCTAAGAAGAACGAGTCGGGTCAGTCTAACGGTATTGCTACCCGGGGAGGTCGAGGCAGGTTACGTCGAATCAGGATCTGATCAAATATAAGGATGACGAATATTTTAGAAACGGTTATTACGTAACGAATATCAAAAAATCACAAATGTCAGTGAACAATACTTTTCAAAAATGGGTGTGATTCAAATCACTGGCACGTTCTTATTGGTTGATATTTCGATTTCAGGTCTTGAATCACGATAGAAAGTAACAATTGATACTATCTGTCCAATGGACGCTCTCGAAGCAGATTTCAGTCATGCATAGGGAAAGTCCCTTACCCACTGATACTCTTTCTTGGAACAGACCTCCCACAAATAGTTGTGGCTGGTGGTGGGAACTTTGATCACACGCAGAGAGGTTCCTATTTCACAAAGAGTGAAATAGGAATTTCACTCTTCCCATCGCTGAAAGCTATACGCAGCTGTTCTCATTTTACGAAAACTAGATTTCTTCCGCATGTATCTTCAAAGAAAAATATTAATTTGTGTTTTAAAACAAGTTTCTGCCGATATTCAATGCTTGAAACAAACTTCCATGGATTTATATTCATTCTTAATTGGATATAAATACCCTAATTACTAAATTTCCTAAATTGAAAAGATTTGATATTAGCATAATTAAATTTTCTGTTTCTTTTTATCATGATAATTCCGCTGCTCTGAAGGATTTTACAGTTTTTAAAGATAGAATTCTGGCTTATTTTAAAGCTGTTTTAAAAATAGAATAAATATTTTAAATCAATTGCCAATGATAAATTTCTTTTTATTGATTTATAAAAACATTTTGGGAAAGATGCACAAAAAATCATGCAAATTTAAATACTTTTTTTACATTTTATAACAGAGAATGTAAAGGCTTGCATCACGTATATATCAATAAATTTGTTTAGATATCATCAATATTATGGCTGGCAATATGATAAAGAAAAAAATGCTTCGTTTGTTAAAAATTCGTGGATTTCAGTATTCATTGGGAAATAATTTATAATGTTCCAATTTAAGATATTCTTTTACTCTTTTTTGCTTTAATTGATTTTCTTTAAAATATTTTTTATTGGAATGAACTTAAATAAATTAATAATTAAATTAATATTTCTTCTGCCTTTTTTTTTCTTTCTTCTTCAAGGTGTTTTAAGTGTATATAAAAGAGAATTGATATCATTAGACTCAAAAATTTAATCTCATGAATTTTCAAAAACACCATTTCAAGAAAATATCTGTAATGTATATTGAGTCTTATTCAATCTGAACTTAAGATTTTAACCCCTTGACATACGAATTTGTTTTACTTAAATTGTTAGCTTAATTAGATGACGCATACTAAAATATATATTGTTATCTTCATTCTTATAATAATATAATTAGCATTTGAGATGTTCAAGCCTTTCTAGGTGATTTTTTTCATTTTTAAATACATAATTCTGTCCACTTAGTTGCAGGCTTAAAACTGAAATAATTCGACGCGCGTGTTAGACACGACAATGTTTACGTAGAGGTTAAAAAATCGAAAAGAAATTTCTGAAAGTAAAAGATGATAAATTGCTGAATGCAACCTGCCTTTCTATTATAAGTCATGCATACTCTACATTCTAACTGTGTACATATTATTTTTAGTGAAATTATATTTTATGTTTTCACAGAAATTTTTAATAAAAGAAATGCATAAAAACTATTTTTAAAAAACCATAAATTTCCTTAATTGTAAAATATTGACTATCAAAACTAAAGTACCTTCAAATTTACATTCTTATACATCCAAATAAATTCTGCATTTTTCAGAAATCTCTTTTAGAGATGTTCATTAAGAGGCCATGATCGGAAAGCCGCTGGAAAAGGGTACGAAGGTGTTGTCTATGTTCTTCCTCACTCTCAGAGAAAACGAGTATATCATCGACGTAAGCAAAGCAGAAATCAAGACCTTGCAAAACGCTATCGATGAACCGTTGAAAGGTTTGCCCTGCATTCCGAAGACCAAAGCTCATGAATGGAAACTCGAACAGTCCAAATGGTGTTGTTATTGCCGTCTTCGGTACGTCTTCTGGATTTACCGGTATTTGAGTATATGCCTTCACGAGGTCGATGGTGGAAAAGATGCTGCAACCCTTTAGTCGGTTCGAATAATCATGAATGTGTCGAACCGGGTAATGGTCTGGGATTGTCCGCGCATTCAGAGCTCTGTAATCACCGCAAGGTCTCCAGCCTCCTGATTTCTTAGACACGAGGTGGAATGGAGATGCCCATGGTCCCTCACCACGTCTAGCTGTGCCTTCAGTTACCATTGCTTCGAATTCAGCCTTAGCAATCTTCATTCGTTCAGGAGCCAGACATCGGGGTCGACAAAAAACAGGAGGTCCTGCAGTAGTCCGTATACGAAGAAATGTAGAGTGGGAAATGCTACGAATTGTCCCCGCAGGACGTATAAGTGATGGAAATTCCTTTAAAATGTCGTTATAGGGAGTAGGTTCACCTGAAAGAACTTTGACGCCCAGTGAAGGCTGTTTAGCAGACTGTCCTTTAGTAGACAAGTTTGTGATTGTATCCAAAAGCAGTTTATTTCTGCAGTCTGGCAAGAGTCCAAAATAGGCTAGAAAGTCCGAGCCGATGATCGGGAAAGGAACATCAGCAATGACGAAACGCCAATAAAACCTCCGACGGAGTCCAAGGTCTAAGGATAACGTTAGAAATCCATAGGTCTTGATCATTGAGTTGTTGGCTGCGTTTAACTGAAACTTCGGATCTGGTTTGCGAGGAGGCATTAGTGAACGTGGATATACACATAGGTCTGAACCAGTATCAATGAGGAATTGTCTTTTGGATATCTGATCAGTGACCAAGAGGCGACTGTTTCCAACATGGCAACTAGTAGTCGCCGTTACTGGCTGCCGGGTAAGTTTTCCGGAAAATCGCATGGTTTGATGCAGTGCTTCGCCTTTTTTTGATATCGCCGATGGTAAAAGCACAAGCCAGCCCCTTGAGCAGGAGAAGTTTTCCTTCTATACCTACGACGCGAAGAGCTCCTAGAAGTTCTTGGGACTGAAGGTGCTTGCAAAAGAGCCGCTTGTTTAGCAAGCTCTTCGACCTTAGCAGCGAGCGACGCCAATGTAACCGAGGCGGGAGGGACTGTCGGGGCGACCAATGGCTGGATGGGACACACTGAAGGCATAGAAGATGGAACAGAAACCTCCATGATTCTGTCAGCGATTTCGGCCATTTGTTCCGGTTCAAGGTTAGACTGTCCTTGAAGGATAGCTTGAACATGTGGAGGCAAACGCTGGAGCCACAAGGAACGAAGGAGTGTGGATTTTAACTCGATGTCACCGGACAAGGAAAGTAGGTGTCTCAGGAACTGGGATGGTTTGCGATCTCCAAGCTCTTCATGCCCAAGAAGCTGTCGAATCCTCTGTTCGTCAGAGAGTGTAAGCCACTGAATGAGTTGGCTTTTCAGAGTTTCATACATAGCTGTTGCAGGAGGGTGCGTAATGATATCAACCTCAGAAGCATATCTGCTATCCAAATTTGCCACAATGTAATGGAACTTGGTAGAGTCTGAAGTTATGCAAGCTAATGCGAATTGAGATTCGGCCTGGGCAAACCATACGGCCGGCCTCTCAGGCCAGAAGGGAGGTAGCTTGGGAGAAACTCTATAAATAGCAAGTGCAGCAGACGACTCGATTGCATCATCCGGAGTGGCAGACATTTGTTTCAATTGCAGGTTCTGTTGCTGCAGCGCTTCTTGCAACTTTGCTATCTGGTTCTTCAGATCTTTCACTTCTGTCATTGTCTCTTCTGGTGCAGCACAGAAAGGGGAGAAAAAAATGACGATTGTTCAGCAGAGATTACTGCAGAGTTTCACAGGCAAGAGCAAGTCGCAGTGCTGCGAAATCTTGATGACATTAGCAGCACAGATCAGACAATTCCACGGCGAAGGCAGGGAACAAAGACTGAAGACAGCAGCGCCCTCAAGCTGGCACAGCGGCAAAGGCAGGCGACGGAAGGCAGGAACCGAGACAGCAGCGCTCTCAAGCAGGAACGGCGAAGGCAGGCAGGAACCGAGACAGCAGTACCCTCAAGCTGGAAGCAACGTCAGGGTCACCAAATGTGGGTGTAACTACGCATCACAAGAAGGGGACGTATGTTCGTCGCTAGATATTTTATTGAACTTTAAACAATTATATATACATACAGATTAAATAAAAAATAGTGGTAATTGTGTGTCGCCACATCTCTATTGTAACATTTTTAGCCGTGTTTCACAGAAAGCGTTTCAAAAAATCAGTATCGTGGAGGAAGGATATACTAGATAAATCCGTGTTTGTGTCTCTCAAAAAATGTATACTTTTAGGAATTAAAAAGTAATATTTTGAGCAAATGGAATGGCTTGAAATGTTATATTTTAAACTTATAGCCGATAAAAATGCTTTAAAAATATTTTATAATGAAAATAAAATTTATAATGTAATGATTTAAAATGAGCCAATTTCTACCGATTTAAAAAAAACTGTATACCTTAACATAACTACTGAGCCAAATATCAAATTTGCTGAATATTCTTTAATGATAATTGCGTTTCTAAATAAGAGAGAAGGGGGGGAATTCGCTTGAAGTTTACTGATATCTTCTCAACGCGAAATTAATAATAATTGACATTACTACTCTAAAAAAGGAAGGTAATCGATTTTGTTGGGTTACAATAACTATTATAGATTCTGAATATTAACTATTGTGAATTCTTTAACTATAATTGATAGAACTATTTCATTCTGAGAATTTGTTATTGATTAAGAGCATATATAAAAAATTAAGAGATTTAGCGCAAAAATTGCAAAGCTTTCTCAAGTATTAAACAAACATATATATACATCAATCAAAATTACTAATTTAAATACGTCATGCCTTTTGTTCTGGCACTCATGTATGTATGTGTAATTCTCAGCTGTCTTATGAGTACAAACATTTCCACACTAAATTATTATTCGCAAAAGAAATTGTTTTGAAGAAAGACTGAAATTAATTTTTAAATTAAATACACTTCATTTTTGGAGAAATGGTGCCTTCTTAAATGATATAGACGAAAATATAAAAAAATGTAAATCAATTTTCTTTAAAACATGTCAGTTTTTTCTATAAGAATTAAGATTTAAAATGTGAAGGCATTAGAAAAGTATTATTTAAAATGAAAATTCATTCAGATACTTTTCCATTTGTTTTTCAAAGTGTGTTAAATATGAAACAAAGCAATGCTCAAAATTCCTATTGATTAAAATTGGTGCGTGGGTAAAAGGTTTACTGAAAATTAGTAAATGTTTTGTGCTTGGGAGGTCTGTCTTTCATTCGCCCTCTTCGTGGGTTCACATCGCATTTTACCTCCTTTTAGGACTCCATTTCCGGGAAAAACTATCTGGAGAAAGAGATCCATATATTTCTTTTAAATAGGCAATTGCCGAACACATGCGGAGAATTGAATAGGTTTTATCTCTGTGACTCTTTCTGATATTTCCAGTTTTATTTTGTTTTCGGCTTATTGCATCTTTAACCCTCTCGATGCCAGCCTAGCGTTTTGGAAATTTACCCCCAAACCTCCAAGTCAGTCGGTTTGGGGCGTTTGTTTGCTTTTTAGGGGAGATGGCTTTTAAAAGCGGCTGCTGTGTTAAGCACTGCAGGAGATCCGTTTTATCACTGGCGAGCGCGGCTCTTTCACAGATGATTCCCCTGTGCCTTAAGGTGGTAGGGGTGGGGAGAGATTCACAAAATAGGTTGTTTGCACAATGTTGTGTTTTGAAAGCGCTTTAAGTTTCTATTTCAACGTGTTGCTATCTCAAAATTGGTAAGATTTTATGACGACTTATAAAAAAGTTTTCCACAGAGATGTTCTCTTTTAACGATGAATGATATGTAAGCATTCCGAAACGTAATTTTTTTTCTTCGGATAAACATTATAAGCTCGTTTTAAATTTTAATACTACGACCATAAAGGTATAAAGAAAAACTATTGCATTTACTTTGTGACCTATTTAAATAGTAACTTTCTCAGAAAACGGGTAGAGACTCTTCTTACTGTGTAGGACAATCGTTTCATATTTCTAGCTACTAAATCTATCATGAAACGGTCGTTAGAAGTTTAAATGCCGGGGACAAACGACATCTCTCAAACAGCATTACCCCCCCCCAAAAAAAAATTAGATTTTTCTTTCCCCCTCCTTAGAGTGAGATAAGCTATAGAAATGGTGCGTTCCTTGCCCGAATGTCACTCTGCAAATTTTTCTTCGGTTGTGAATTTCTACTCTTTATTATACAAATTGTGAATCGTTTTTTTATCAGAGTAATTTTTTATTAAAACAATTTTTCCTTTTAAAATTAAAACAATTTTACCTGCTACTGATGAAGTGACAGTGATCTGTTAAACGAAGATGATGGTTGCCCGAAAAATAATGTTTTAGCTGTTTTGATGTTTTACATTTTCTTGAATTTCATTTATTTTTCTTGCTTCATTGTAAAATGAAGTTTTAAAACTATCACATCTATTTCCTGCTTTATTTTGATGTAACAAAAAATTAAGCAGCAGCATATATCATTTTATCTACTATTGACAAACGATTGTTTTAATGACATTTTAAGTTTTATGAAACATAAGGAATTTCTTTTGTAGATATTTGTTCTAACTTTTATTTCAATGATTGAAAAGTGATTTATTAAAATTTGTGCATGATACACTCATGCGTAAATTTATGGAAACTTAATATGGAACGTTTGTTCTAAAATTCATTTTATTTCGTTGTAATTAGATCTTGTCTTTACAATACTAATGAAAAATTAAATAGCATTTTAAAATCCGAAATTATGCTTGAAAAATTTATCATGACGGTTTATACCAAAAAAAGTAATATTTATGATAAACTAAAGTAAAATGCTCAGGCTAGAAACTGAAGGAATGTGTTTGCGATATATATTTCACTGAGTAATTTTTCCCCCTAAATTTATTGAGCAATTTTTAATATCAGTATTAAATAATGTTTAAAAAATGTTATTTGATTTATCGAATTGCTTTTATAGATAAGATAGAAATATTTTTGGAATACATATTTATCTCACACTCCTTTTCGATTATTTAAGCAGAAACAAGAATGTATAAGCTTTCGGAAACAAAACATGAAAACATTTTTAAAAATTTAGTTGAAGGTAAAGACTCTTTGTATTACGATTCAAAATTCAAAATAATGTTTAATATTCAAAAATTCAATGAGAGTAACAATATATATTAAATAAAGTTGATACTGACGGCAAAAAGTAAAAGAATTCTCAACTGAATGTTAAAAGAACAAATTTTAGAAGTGTCTTTCAAAAGGCGCTTGTTTTCACATTTTTTTTAAATTCAAGGTATGCTTTCATTTCAATATTAAATAAAGATTTAAAACATTATCTCGTCTGTCACTAAGTTGAATTGACATCTGTACCATGTAAAAAATATTCTAATTGCATTCATTTATACAATATACACGTCGCATACTATTATAATGTAAAAGAAATTGCCTTCTAATATCTATATTATTATTTAGTTTTGGCAATACAATATTGTATTAACATTTTAAAAGTATATCGGGGAAAATTAAAAAAAATTAAGATGTTTTTGAATTGGCATTAATGCCAGTTTTTATTTCAATGGTTTGAAATCTAATATAAATTTTAAAAAAACTATTTTCGAAATTATATTGTAAAAAAAAATTGTCAAATATTTGGCGATGAAAAAAATACCCCATAAAGTCGATGAACGAAACGTTTCACGCTAAAAAGTATCAACACGTTAGAACACTTCGATCGGTTGAAAATGCAACTCCTTCTCGGAAAACCGCAAAGCAATAGCTCAAAGGGGAACTGTGACAGATTTATTACTTCGGACCCCAGGAAGTAACTGCCCCTCAGCCTGGAAGAGCCCATGTCGTCCAGAGGCACCCGAGAAAGTCTGGATGTTAAAGGGAGTGCCTCTTGAAAAGGGCTTGGAGGTTAAAGAGTTAAACGCTGTAGTTTTAAATAAAAAAAATTGTTATGAGACTAATTTTATTTTATTATTTACTAAATTTGAAATTGATAATTTTTAAGAATCTCTTTTTTAAACCGCTTTTGAATATATTTGATTCATTACTCTTCATTGTATTATTGTAAATTTTAATATAAAATGTTCTCAAAACATAATTTATCTGACTTAATGTGAAAAAAATAAATGAAGTTAAAATACGAAGTCGCTGGAGACTATGCGATTTTATGCAAAAAAGAAAGCTCATAAAATATTCTGAAAGTCGTTTCAAATGACATTTGGATGGGCACTAGGGATTTTTTTAACTGATTTAAAATTTTATTCCAGGCAAGGATATTGATTATTAAACTTGTCGCTTATTGTATAGTTCCATTTGTTATAATAATTTGAATTTTAATACAGTTCTACATCTTATAAGTCTTACTTAGTTATTATTTTATTGTAAAATCAAATTATTTTCTTCTTTATTTTTATGAACACTAAAGAATATATGCATTCCCTTATGACAATGCATTAGGAAATTTAACCCATAGAAAAATTGTAAAAATGTTAAACGTACAAGCCCTTCTACTGTAAACTTGCAGAATAGTGTAGTATAATAAGACTATTAATAAAAAAACTTTTAAATAACTTTTAATAAAAAACTTTTAAAACCTCATTTTTCTGGAGGTTACGAGAAGCAAACTTAGTATTCACAATATTTTACTATGAAGAAATGTGATATTTTAAAGGCAAAGTAAAAAATTAAGATTTTAATTCTTAAAGGGTTATAAAATATTTTAACAATACTATTTTTTGATTCTAGGAAATCAAACCAGTTTTAGTAATTCTTAAAAATACACAAATACAAGTAGAACAAGAAATAAATTCCTTCCCCCAAAATAATTATGCAAATATATACATTTTTTGTTTTGTTTCAGGAAATAAATAATTCTCCCTAATTTTGAGAAATAATTTTACCATTATATGAAGTAAAAAATGTTTTAATAAATTAAAATTTTTTTCAAAAAGTTCAAAAGATCGGACACGTTTAATTTACAACAGCTAGAACCTCATCAAAGTAAAAATTATAAATATATTTTTAAGCAAGTTTTATGCAGTTTTATGCATAACAATTGAAAAACGATTTCCAATTCCTACAAAGAATTTCTACGTTTTGAAATTATAAGGTAATTTTAAAGAAAAGAAGAAGAAAAAAAAAGATATATTCTGACAAAGCGAAAATACGACGCGATAAGCAACAGTGACACTGTTTCCAGGCGGCTAGAATTAATTTTTATCTATTGTCCAGAAGGGGAAAACAATATCTTTACCAAATTTGTCACACTTAAAAGTTGTTAACAATGTAGCAAATATTAAACAATGCAGGAAATGGAGAAATTTAATTATAAAAGAATCTTCTTTCAGAGCAATGGATAAATATATTACATCATCCATTCTTTAAAATTATATTTAAAACATGCATTTTAGAAAAAAAAAGTTTAAATATTTTTTTCAGAATTCAAAAACCCGATAAAAATGAATATAAATATAAAATGAATGTGCATGAATATAATATTAAAATGAATGATAAAATGAATATGGTTATGCTTTGAATAATCCACTCATTAATGAATATTTCTAATTCTATACAATAAAGGAATGATTTCTTTTACAACGATCTTTGAAATCACATCCATAATACTATGCATTTTGTATAAGAAATATTTACACAAAAGCTTTTTTCCCCCCCAAATATGTGAAACAAAAATGAATATAAGATCTCTTTATTGTATAATGCGTAAAAAATAACCAGCCAAACATTTTAATACACAATTAATCATTCTCTTGTTAATGCACCATGAAACCTCATGATAAACACTAGACAATACTTCGTTGTCAAAAACAGTAAAAAATGAAATAAAATTATCAAAAACTGCAATTTGAAATTTAAGTAAAATAAATCGCAATATTGTGTTGATATCTCAGTAATGATAATTTTACTTTGAAATACTGAAAAATGTATTAAATAATAATAATAAAATGTATTCATAAGTCTTAAAAATTAATACACAATAGTTTTATTTTTTAATGAATGGACCAAAAAGACAATGAAGGAGTCAGTCGATTTCAATTTATTCACGATATTAATGTAAAAACTTTAAGTTGGCTATAAGCAAATGTGTTGTGTAAGAGAAATAAAAAGAATAGCCGATTCCTTTCAACCTAAAATCGCAAATTGTTACAACTCCCCGTATTGACACTATGCTATCTGAAAACGACCTGAGCCGACAGCTCTGAAAGAAAAGAAGGGTGTCGGTTGATCCCCGACCCTACAGGGGGAGGAAAGGAAATCCTAGAAATACAAAGCATTCTCCCCTTGTGTCCTCAGGGTTCCGTCTCCTTAACGGGAATAAAGATAAAAGGAGAAATCTGTGAATGGGTTGAAAAGTGACCGGACTGGTTATTCTATCGTAATAATCGTAACACTGAATTGCATATCACTGAAATCTATCGGAACAGCGACTTCTCACTTTTCAGTGAAGTCGTTGCAAAGTTATAAATCACAGCGGGCCTCACACTGATAGTGACCTTGACTTTCGAATATTCGCATTTAACAATGCGCTACTCTATGATCATTTTATTGCCTGTGACGTGAGTCGTACCGTCTCTGGACGGTCACACGTGACCCCAACAATAGTAATTCGCTTATTCACTTCGCTGGCGCCATCTATCAGTAGAATTTAGAAATAAAAAAATTTAAAGAAATGACGTTTATTTTTAATTTAACTTTTTCAGAAAATTCTTTAATCTAATAAATAAATTAAATAAATATTATTGAAAAAGGATTTAAAAAATATGTTAAAATAGATAAATTAATTCGATCACGTGTTTCGTACATCAGTAAATGAAGTATTAAATATTATTAATAAATTTTAAATTTAATAACAATTAAAAATTTTTAATTAATAATATGAATGAAATAACAGATATTTGGAACAAATATTTAAAAATAGCAATAGCAAAATTATTTGTTACTCAAAAAAAGGTGGATTATGCATCTCTAGATTTACCTGCCCAGCAACGTTGATACCAAAATTGCTGCTACAAGAATGCTGCAAGCTAAAATTATCATAGGATTCCCATTTACCTTCTTGGATAGCAACAAAATTTACAAGGTGGAAGGATCAACTTAAAATTTTAAATGAGATTTCTATTCCTAGATGTCTAGACAAAAATGAAAGAGACAGCAATATAACATTAGACGTCTTCTGTGATGCTTCCGAGAAGGCATATGCTACATGTATATTTTTGAGGAATGAAGGTATCAATTCGACCTATTGCCAATTGATACAAAGTAGAGCAAGGGTCGCTCCTCTCAAAACTCTTTCAGTGTCTAGACTAGAGCTTTTAGCATGCAATGTAGGTGCTAGACTGTGTCATTCAGTGAAAGAGAGTTTAGGAATGGAAAATGTTGCCACACGATATTGGTCTGATTCCAATAATGCTCTTTATTGGATTAAAAAGAACGAAACCTGGTCCACTTTCGTTTTCAATCGCATAAAAGAAATTCGTCTTTTGAGTGATTCAGATGATTGGTATCATATACCAGGACAGTTGAATCCAGCCGATCTACCTTCTAGAGGTTGTAATTTCGAAAATCTGGCCAAATCTAATTGGTGGTTAGGACCTTCGTGGTTAAAAACTCCTCCTGAATTTTGGCCCAAATCCAATATTTTCCCTGACGAAGAAATTATAAACACAGAAAAAAGAAAACAATTGTTAGTGTAACCAATATGGAAAAAGAAGTTAAAATTTATGATATTTACTCCTTTTATCCTAAACTTCTTATTGTTATTTCCTGGATTTATAGATTTGTGGATAACTGCAAAGTGAAACGGGATTTAAGAAAATTTGGAGACATAACTGTGGAAAAAAGAAATAGATCCGAAATCTCCTTAATCAAAACAGTTCATTGAGAATCTTTCACAGGGCCACAAGATAAGCGACTTCAAAAACTCCACATATTTACTGATGAGAATGAACTTTTCCGAATTAAGACAAGACTGTCATTGAAGGAAGATTTAAAAAACTTTACATTTCCTATCGTGTTACCAAGTGAACATCCGATAGTTGAAAAACTTGTACGCTGGAAACACTGCTGCCTAGGTCATGCAGGTGTTCCAATAGTGATGGCCAACCTCAGAGAAGAATTTTGGATATTGAAATACCGTAAAACTGTCCGAAAAGTTGTGAAGAGTTGTGTAACTTGCAAAAGATACGATGCCCGAGCAATAGAAACTCCAAAAGCTCCATTGCCAATAGATCGTCTTAGAGCGGCTTCTGTGTCTGAAATTATAGGAGTCGATTTTGCTGGACTTCTGTATTTAAAGGAAAATCAAAAGTCCTAGATTGTCATCTATACTTGTGCAGTATTTAGAGCTGTACATCTGGAGCTGATCACTTCACTATCAACTGAAAATTTCCTACAGTCATTCCGCAGATACGTGGCTCTATTCGGACAATAAAACAAACTTAGTTGGAGCGAATAACCTCATCAAAAAGATTAACTGGGCGACAGTAGCCAAATACAGTTACGTGAATAAAATTGACTGGAAATATATTCCCCCGTCTGTACCCTTGGTGGGGTGGCTTTTGGGAAAGTTTAATTCGCATTGTTAAAAGAATTCTTCGTAAAGTTCTAGGACAAACATCTCTAAATTATGAGGAATTATGTACAGTCTTATGCGATTGTGAAAGTGTCATCAATGGACGGCCTCTAACTTATGTAAGTGATGACTCAAGTGACCTAGAACCTCTTACTCCCAATATGTTCCTGCAAGAAGTTTAAGAGATTGGAATACCTGATCTAGATCTCCTAGATAGTCAATCTCTAAATAAAAGATTTGCTTATCGCCAAAGGTTACGACAAGATCTAAGAAAACGCTTTCGCTCTGAGTATTTGGGACAGCTCAGGCAATTTGAAAGAAAAATAAGAAAATTCTCGTCTATCAAAATTGGAGACATCGTTCTGATATCCAGTGACAATATGAAAAGAATGGACTGGCCTTTAGGTAAAGTCATCGAAGTCTTCACATCTTCAGATGGAAACATCAGACTTATGAAACTGAAAACCAAAAGTGGAGAAATTCTACGTCCAATATTGAGACTGTATCCTTTGGAAGTTTGCAAACTGGACAAGGAACTTTTCCAAAAGTGTGAACCACCGGTAAAATTTACCTGCGATGATACCAGTGCTGCTGAAAGAGATTCTCTGAACGAACCTGAACCTGATGAACCAACCTCCAGGTATGGCAGGAGATTAAAAAAGGTAAAGAGACTCTTAATGTGAGAACTGAACTTTTTCTTTCTTACAAAAACTCTTATATTTTGAACTTTTATTATCTACTTCGTATCTTAAGAACTTTAATTGAGAATTGAACACCAAGATATACTTTTTTACCTATGATATACTTTGATATAAATGGTAATTTGATATATTTCGATGAATAATAATTTGATATTTTGATGTATGAAATATTTATGTAATTTTGATAATTAGAATATTTTCTTCATTTATATTCGATAGTATAAGCATTTTCTTAATTCAATTTTTTGATGTTTGTCAATTTGTATTTGATAATTTTGAATTTTTTTTGAATATTGATTTGATTATTATGTTTGAGTTTTCTGTAATTAAAACTCAAAGGTGGGAGGATGTTGGAATTCCTAGCCTCACCATAACGTGATGTAACACTTTCGCGCAAGCGTATGGTGACGTCAGGGAAAAATTCCATGATCCCACAGTAACAGCTGTGAGTTTCAGTTTCGTTTTGAGTGTTTTTGTGTAGCTTTGGTTGGATTCGGGGTGAGAAGGGTTCCAGAGATGATTGTAGGCGATGTGAATGATTCCTACAACTAAAAGGATATATGTATATATTTGTAAATAATTATCTGTGCCTGTGTCCTCGTCAAGCAAATAAAAATAGATGAAAATGAAAACCTTGGACTAATGCTTTTGATATTGTGTTCTGATTCACGATGGAATACCTCGATTCTATCTCATCTAGAAGTTCCCGGAACGACAAGGTTAGAGTACCTTTTCTCTTACACTTCGATAAGTGAATTTGGGGCTTAGAAATCCCAAAAATAGTCTTATTTTTTAATGAATGTGCCAAAAAGACATTGAAGGAGCCAGTCGAATTCAATTTTATGCAGGGTAGTAATGAAAAATCTCTTATAGTTGGTTATAGGCTAATGTGTCGTAAGTAAAAGAGGAATAATAATAAAAAAGTGGTTTCCTTTCAATCTAAAATCGCAAATTGTCACAACTCCCCGTATTCACAATATGTTATCTCAAAACGGCTTCAGCCGACAGCCCTGAAAGAAAAGAAGGTATCGGGTGGTCCTCGACCGTCGAGGGGGAGGAAAGGAAATCCTAGAAACACAAAACATTCTCCCCTTGTGCCCTCAGGGTTCCGTCTCCTTATCAGGAATAAAGATAAAAGGAGAAATTTGT
Organism: Argiope argentata; assembly: GCA_026289955.1. Classification (NCBI taxonomy): domain Eukaryota; kingdom Metazoa; phylum Arthropoda; class Arachnida; order Araneae; family Araneidae; genus Argiope; species Argiope argentata. The sequence continues at coordinate 15,665 of JAOUZG010026998.1, forward strand.
GAATGGATTTAAAAGTGACCGGACTGGTTATTCTTGAAATAATCGTAACACTGAATTGCATATCACTGTAATCTATCGGAGCATTGACTTCTCACTCTCCGATAATTTCACTGTAAAGTGATTAGTCACCCTTCTCCTCAATTGTAGTGACCTTGACTTTCCAATATTCGCATTTGACAATCCGCTATCCTATGAAGATCATTGTTATTGCCTGTGAAAAGAGTCGAAGCTTTCTCTAGGCGGCCACACGACTTCCTAAAGGCCATCAAGGTTTATTTACTTCGCGGACGCCATCTATTGGTAGAATTTAGAAATAAATCGAAAATTTTAAAGAAATGACATTTATTTTTAATTCAACGCTTTCAGAAAATTCTTTACTCTAATAAATAAATTAAATAAACAGTATTGAAAAAGAATTTAATAAAATAAGTTGAAATTAATAAATTAATTCGACCACGTGTTTCTTACATTAGTAAATAAAGTATTAATTATAATTAAAAAATTTAAATTTAATAACAATTAATAATTTGTGATTAATTATATGATTGAAATAACAGATATTTGGAACAAATATTTAAAAATAGCGATAGCAAAATTATTTGTTACTCAAAAAAAGGTGGATTATACATCTCTA
>JAOUZG010027011.1:0-13526 GCA_026289955.1 Argiope argentata
TTTACTAATTTTGATTACTAATTTTTTTCTCAAAATTTGAATTGTCATTAATTTTGTCAACATTTAATTCTCAACTTTATATAATCACCAAAAAATTTCTTCTGTTATTCTATTTCAAATTTGAAACTTTTTTATTTGGAGGTAAAGTATTTTAATCATATCTATAATGTTTGTGTTTTATTCATTTATTTATTGCATAATATATGCATGAATAAAATAAAGTAATAATTGTAATTCATGCATATTGCCACTGAAAAATAGTGTTTTCACATTTATAACATGTTTTAACATTCACGACCAACTTTGGACCTGGATATGATGCTTTTTTATATTTTGGCCCCCCATCCTGAAAAGGTTGTGCATCCCTGAACTATATTCTTACATATATAAACAGTTAATAACATCACAGGGAATAATCATTATTATCACAAAAAAAAAAATCAGAATTCTAAGATAAGTAAGTATTTGGAAACATAAATAAGAAATTTAAAAAATAGAATATGTGGTACTCTTCATAGAAACTCATTTTGAAACATTTAGTAATGAAGGATTATTTTAAATAACATGATATATAATAAGGATGGAAATGAAATCAAAGGAACTTCTATTCATTCATGAAAACTTTACTTTTACTGCATTATGAAACATATAATGAAAATGGTCATTGTGAATGAATCAGAATACAATAAAAATGTAATGTATCGCTAAAAGTTTACAGGGTGGAGCCCCTTGATATTTTGGCGATTTTTTCGACAATGGGATTTTCGGTCGGTAATTCAACAGTTACATCAATGAAAACAAAACATTATGAAAAACAGAAATAGGGCTTCATTGCTGAAATTCATCACCAATCGAAGGGGCATGCATCCAAATTTACACTTGAACCGATTTAAAAATCTTTTTTCCCCTTGATATTAATGCATAATTCCTCATCAAGCAAGTCAAACTCGAGCCAACATTATAAACTCTCACCAATTTTTGAACTTAATTTTAAGTCAAAAAAATTTGATTTGGTAATGTCATAAAGAGAATGGATGACAGAAAAGAAAGAAAGAAAGAAAAAACGCTGCAACTTAAAATTTTAAGTTTCCATGATCAAACGAAATTCATTTAAAAATAGCCTAAAATTTTAAAACGTGACCAACAAAACAACAAGGTAAGTATATTTTAAGTTGTACAAACCTGTTTGACAGAATTGACGATAAACAAAAAACAGCTGTGAAACTGCGGTGACAAAAATGACGCTATCCCCAAACAGCTGTTACTAAAGCGGAAAAACACAAGATGGATACCGGTAGGAAATAAAGTACGATTGCCGTTAAGTTGAGGAATTTCTCTACTGGCTAATAAACAACAACAACAAAAAAAAGACGGCCAAAAATATTGGTGGCATATAAAATTTAATCCTTTTTTCTAACTCAAAACATACATTCAGATAAATTTCGTCAGAAATTTTTATTTTATTATTTTTGTCTGATGTAACAAAATAGATTATTTGTTCATCAATTCAAAATACGTTTTCCTTTGCAGCTAGGACTTAAGGCTTACTGTATACGAAAAATTTCTTAGTTTAAATTATGTGCATAATTTTTGTGATATTCTTGATCCGTTTTCTGTTTAATGGCCCTATCACACGGCAAAATACCATCAGCACTTTCGTCGACAGTTGTCGATTTGTGCCCGCAGGCAACCGGTCAAGCAAGATTTCCGTCATCACCAACTTTTTTTAACCGGCTTGAAAATGTCCACGATAGTGACGGAAATACGAAATTCAACCAATCATGTGAAACTTTTCTGTGACGTAGTATGCCAAGAAGGGCATCGGTTGGCGCTACTATACGACTGAAAATGCATGCATTTAATCTTACATATTACTAAATACAAAAAATAGTTTCGACAGATGGAAAAAAGCGAAGTGAAAATTCGGTATCTTTTTCCCATTCTGTGGGGCAACTTACTGCCCCACTTTTTAAAAAACTTATACTACCGTATGGGGAATAGTTCTCTAGAAAGATCTTCGAACTTTTGATGGAATTTTCAGAGATCCAACCGGATATTTTTAAGTAAATAAATAAATATTAATGCTGATGTGAATTGTTTTCTTTTTGTGAAATATATTTGACCATATTCAGCCTTTATTTATTCAAATAATAGTATAATCTTTTGATTATAGTAATTCCTTAAATAGTTTGTAAACAGCTTCTATATAATTAAAAAATTTTAACTCCAATGTTAGAGTGAAAAATATAATAGTGATTTTAAATTTTAATACTTAGATGTTCCTGCAATGTTGCAGAAATATAAAACATATTTGGTTTTGACAAAAATAGAAAAATGATCATACTTTTATCATTAGCAAAACACTAAATCACCTTTTGTATGATAGACAATAAAATTTAGGCTTTTTTTCCACATTTTTTTCTTTTACATTTAATAAATTAACAGTTAATTTAGAATGATATTTCTGATTATACATTTGCATTAAGAAATTTGCATAGAATGGCCACAGATTTGGAAATAGTCAAACTAAAAAACAAGTATTTTATTGCTTCTCATTCCTGATGTAATGTGGAGGGCTTTAAAAAAAATGTTTGGCAATTTGAAATTTTAAGAAAAACCTATTTTTTATTATCTATGTAAAACTAAATGAAGTTTTAATACTTCAGATTCGAAAAAAAGAAGGAAAATGCAATAACATATTTTGGAAAATTATTTATTATTTATGATTCCTATTTTTCACAAATACTGGTAATAAATCCACAAAGATTTTTTGAAAAAAAGCTCTGAAGTTGCAAATAAAATGAAAAAAAAAAAAAACATTTAACCCATTTTTTCAAAAGTAATTTTAGAAATGATTGAGACTAAATAGTGTAATGCCTTAGAATTTACAAATATTTATCAAATGAAGAATCCTATTCGATGAATTGTTTTAAAATTTTGAACTGATGTGGAAAAATAAAAATTATTTAAAGGAATGATAAATACAAATCGAGTCCAATATACATTCTCAAAATTATTTTTTAAAAATAAAAAGGAGGGGAAAAACATTCAATCAAATTTAAAACAGTAAAAAATACTTCTTATTCAATGATATGGTGGTAATGTATTTAAATCCTGCATTTATTTTCAAATAAAATTCAAAAAAAATATGTTCTTAGTGAATATTTTATGTCTCAGAATCAATTTCTTGCCATATTTCAAAATCCTAACTTTAATTATTTGTACTTCACATCTAGAAAAAGTAGTTTTTATTTTTATATACACAAAACCTAAAATTTGTCGAGATGGATCCAACAAAAATCAGTTTTCACATAGACAAAAATCATTAGATTTCAAAAGTTATTTAATTTTGTTTTAAATGTATTGGCACTCCTCTTATGTTTTATTTATCAATTTTTGTTTTATTTGCACTTTTCCGGAAAAATAAACACTTTTAAGGTACTTAAAATTGATTTTAAAATTTCAGCACAATTTTTAATGGCATGCACCTTTTAAGCTTAATTGAATGCACACCCACAAATCATTTTTCTTTTCAATATATTTTTGTTTTAAATTTAATATTGATAAGTACATTTATAGGAATTTATAAAATACAAACACAAAAGCAGCATTTTTTTTTGCTTGTCATTATTACTACAAAAACAATTACAAAACTGTTACAAAGAAAAATTAAAAAGTTTCATTATTTTACAGAATTCATTGTTACTAATTTTGATAAATTAGTAACAATTGTCATTATTACTATAAAAACTACTACTAACTTACCATTATTACTACAAAAATAATTACAAAACTGTTACTCAGAATAATTAAAAAGTTTTATTATTTTACAGAATTCATTGTTATTAATTTTGATAAAAACATTACAATTAGTTGAATGGTATGATAAATATTTACAATAAATAACAAAAAGATTGATACTATTAGAAATGAAAAAGACATTGAAAGGAAAAAATTGCTAGAAAAGTATTTTCAAATTCGATAAATGTACAACTTGTCTCATTTTACAATCCTTATTATATTCATTGTATTAAGCATTTAAAAAATTAAATTTGAAGCAGAAGTTATTCAATTCCAATTAATTTGATAATGTGTCAAATTCCAATATAGTTTGAATTTTTTAAAAAATTACAGCTATTATTGTAATGTATATTATTCTAACGCTTTTGCATTCATTGAAGCCAAATGGGATCACTTAAAAAATTATCCTGGATTTAATTGCAAATTAAAGCAACATCTTGACTAGAATTCCACGAATTAGGAAATAAGAAAACTGCCGATATTCACTAAATAGGAGAAACGAATAAAGAGCGATAAATGCACCATAACGTAAACCTAAGTTTTTAGGTTTACCAGACAGCAAATCCTCAAGTGACGTCACTTTCGTCGTCGTTTGCCGACGGAATTTCGCAGTGTGATAGGGCCTTAACCCACCAAAAGCTAAGAACCGCGTTTCTTGGAGCATACGCCAGAGAACACACTTTCATTCCTTCCCTTCTATGTGCATAATATTGTTTCCATATATGACTTTTAATATCAAAGTTTATTATTGAAGGATTTTACATATCACATTTTCAATAAGCATTAAAAATTTCACTTCATTTTGCCACTTCACAAATACAATGAAATGACTCTGATTGAGACGCTCAATCTCAGGAGACACCCGGACACAAGTCGAATCTGATTGGTTTACTCACTCACGTGACTTCAAACTGTACGTCAAGAAAAATCTTTTGTTGGCGATTTATTTTTCCGCTTGGCAATTAGGCGCGTACTTTGGCGAATTTAATTTGGATATCTGTACTGCAGTAGTTGGTAGGCGGTAAGGTTGGGAAGTAGTGTTAGAGCATCCTCCGAGAACTTGCTTTGCGAAAGTTAACATTTTTTGGTGAATTGATTTTTTTTTTCATTTTTGCATCTTCCTCAGCCCTTATCTCATAGTTTGTCTGGTAAGGATGATATTTTTTTTTCCCTTTTTTCTTGTTGCTCACTGTGTGAACTTTGCGTTCTTAAACTGTCGCATTCTTCTTTTTGTATTCATGTCATGCTAGAAGAAGATTCACACCTAGAATATCTTAACCCAAAGAAAATGGCTTCAGTTTTCCCGGATAGAAACTATTTCAGCGAAAAATCAAAGGAAGAACTTGTACATTTACTCAGTCAATATCATTACAAATAAATCAACGTTACTATCTCTAAGAAAACGGGAAAAGAACATATGCTGAAGTATAATCCAACCAAACTTCATGCATACATTAAATCAAAAATCCCTGAACATGGTTCAATAACCAATATGAGATACCCTCGTCAGGGGGAAATATTGCTTACTACTACTGATACTACTTGTGCATTTAAATTACTTTCTTTGGACAAAATCAAAAAACCCACCAATAACCACCGATATAATTTGGAAAAATTTTTCGACTTACTTTCCGATATTCCCACTTCCATATCTCTTGAAGACCTTGCTGCAAAATTCAATGAAAAAAAACCCATCATAATCACGAATATGCATCGTTTTCTAAAAGCGAACTCTACCAATGATATATCACCAGTGCTGGTAACAATTCTGGGGATAACACTTCCAGAATACGTCGGATTATGGTTTATACAACAGAAAGTTCGACTGTTTATAGATAGCCCGCGCCAATGCGGAAAATGTTTATCCCTTTTCCATACAAGTCGTGCATGTGAAAAAACTCTTACATTCCCACAACGCGTAATCACATATACGGGGCAATTTCAAACACCTGCCAAGGCCCACACTCTTCATTATCTAAATCGTGCACACATTATATCAAAGAGCAAAAAATTATGGATTATCAAGCTCAAAATCACATAACCACAGGAGAAGCACGACGTGCTTACACCCGATCGCATAATGAAGAGTTTTCTACGATCATAAAGTCAAATATGTGTACCAATTATAATAACCTGGAGTCCTCCTTAACCCAAAAAATGGAATTGATGGTCAAAACGATGCTGGACAAAATGGAGCAACAGACGGTTGCCTTAGTCAAAATGGTAGAAACTTCCTTTGAAGCTCTTCTTCAGCATATTTTTAATTTAGTAGCACAGAAGGATATTGGACCAAATAGAAAGATAACTGTTGCTTTTCATTTTTCCTTGGTGTATTTCTTTTAGTTTAATTTTGGGATCTATTCTCTCCCCCCCCCACCTTTCTGGATTTTTCAGGAGACCTTTTTTAAAGAAGATGATTTTTTATTCCACGAGGGTTTGCAATTTTTTCCTTTCGACGTTCGGATCGTCCAGGTAGAGGATTAATAACAGGTATTCATGACAGCGCCTCTGGTAAAATTATTCCCTCCCATGCTTTTGATAATAATCATGTCGATTTGCTAACTGTAGAGGTAATCTTTAAAAATATCAAATTTATGATTTTTAACTTATATGAACCACAGGGGTTTGATATTGGTCCAGAAAAATATTTTTTTGACTCTTTGAAGACACCAGTGCTTATATTTGGGGATAATAATCTGCATCATTCGATGTGGGGTTCTAACTTTTCCGACGCTTTAAGTAATACGTTCGTTGAATGGCTTCAGAATTCAAATCATGCTCTTCTTAACACGGATTCCCCCACATATACAGCATATACGGGTTATACTTCCATCCTGGATCTAACAATGTGTTCAAGCTCAATATATCATCACATTTCGTGTCAGGTTATAGATTCGACATTCGAAAATGATCACAATCCAATTGCAACATCATGGGCAAACCTAGAATAGATTCCTCGCAGCATTAAATCTGATAACTAGAAAAGTATTATGGAAAATTCTTGCCAAATTCTTTCTTCTAAATACAATACCTTGTCTTAAGTTTCCGGAGAAATCAAAATTAATGCCAAACACACTACTTTAAAAAATAATTCTTTCCCACCTTGGTGGAACAATGTCTGTCATAATTTTTATTTCTTAAAAAAATTTAAAACGAAAGCACAAAGACAGATTTCAATTTCTTATTGGATTAAATGCAAAAAAAAAATACATCTAAACTCCGAGGGAGAATGAAGATCGCTTGTCGTAACTATTGGGATTCAGTTTGTAGTATCTCTAGCAATCCTTGAAAGTTTTATACCATGTTTCAAAAAGTCAGTAGGCACTCGCAACAGGAGGTCAATATTGCCAATATAATTCTCGAAAATAACCGATATATTTCGAATCCTGTTCAGCAAGGTAAACTGTTTTTTAAATATTTTCACATAGCACATATCACGAACCTAATCCATTAGATCTAAACGAAAAATCCCATTCTTTTCTCAATAATCCAATCTGTATTCAAGAAGTAGAGAAATCAATACGCAAAACAAAAAACAATTCCCCTGTTTCGGATGGCATTCCTGCAAAATGATTTATGAATCTAACAAAAGCTCTAATAGCGAAACTAACAGAATATTATCAGGAAATCTTTTCCACAGCTAAAATTCTCGAATAATGGAGACACTCGCTAATTGTTCCAATCCGTAAACCAGGAAAGAACAAATCAAGAAAAGAATCATACAGACCAATAGCATTAACCTGAGTTTGAGCAAAAATATTCGAAATGATTTTAACATATCGCTTAACACACTTTTTTCTTGTCCTAAAAAATACTCCTTGATATTTATGGATTCTTGCCACTTCGAGACAATCAATTGGTCATCTATAATAAACACCGGGATATTATGGAATCCTATTCAAAAAGAAATTTCTTTTTTTAGCATTAATTTGGATATTAAGAGTGCTTATGATTCGGTTTGTATTGATGATCTTATTTTAAAGTGTCTCCAAGTAAGAATTTCCAGAGACATTGCGAAATTTCTTCATAATTTCTTGCAGGATCGAAAAATTCAAGTTCGTAGGGGAAATCAACTTTCAGGCTCGAGACCCAACCAGAAAGATTTAACGCAGGGTAATGTTTTATTTCTGATTCTCTTTGCTATATTTATGTTTGATTTTCACGAAACTTTAGACGAAGGTGTAAAATGCTTGATCTTCGCTGATGATATATTTATCTACTATTAGATAAATATATCTGGACAACATTATAAGGAAACTGCAAAATACGATGGATAATGTGAACAAATGATGCGCGTATTGGAATCTTTCTACTATATCCCCAGAAAAATGTGCAATATCTGATATTTCAAGAAAAAAAGAATGTTTACATTTCCTAATATCTCGTATGCCGGATATAATCTCCCTTGGAAAACACACTTAAAATACTTGGGATTCTTTTTCTCCAAAACAATATAAATATCCAAAATCTCATAACAAAGGCGCTTCCAAAATTCAACGCGTTGAAATCAATCGGTTTAAAAATCATGGTCCATGAATAAAACAACTTGTCGAAATTGCCGATAATCATGTCAGCAGCTTATTCTTCTACTTCTGTCCTGTCTTCCTTCAATAAACTTGTCCAATCACATTTAAAAATAATAGACACAATTCAAACAATATATCTTCGAGTTTCACTGGGATTACATATCTAGACTCCAAACATAGTTTTGTTAAAGATATCGGGACAAGAAATTCTTTCAGATAAAATAAAAAGACTTTCTCATCAATTTTTAAAAAACATTTAGCACATGGTTGCCCTTCTACCCTACCACATTTTCAAGATAATCGACTATTTCATTTAACAGAAGCAAACTGTTAATCGCTTCAAGAAATACTTACTAATTTAAGCATTAAATCGGACCTTATTATTCGAATTCCGTATGATCATGGTTTCCTAATGAAGGACATCTGTGACATTCATCTTCATACTTTTTATTTTCAAAACAAAAATTTACATATTTACTTAATAATATCGCTTTTTGAAAATACTTTAAACACCACCTTCAAAGCCTTTTTTCATTACAGCTACGGATGCTTTGAAATCGCGGTCAATCACCTCCGTCGCTGGAATAACAAACAGATTCATTCTCGTACCAGGCCCCCCATATTAATACCATTTTTTCGGTGGAAACTCTGGCCATTTGCCAGACTTTGGATGATCTTGTTGGCACTGAAAATAACATACTAGTCTTAACAGATAGTCTTTCTGTACTTCAGGATCTTAATAACTTATCTATCAGATCTCCAATAATAATTCTTCAGGTTGCACATAAGATTTACATTCGAAATAAATTTAATCAAAAATTCGTCTTATTGTGGACCCCTGGTCATTCCAGAATTCTGTGGAATGAAAGAGTAGATTTGCTAAACAAAAATGTCACCGAATCTGATCCTAAGATTCAATGGGTTGCGATGGAAAATATAGTCGCCCAAATGAAAAAAAAAAAAAAAAACTTTGCTTGGACCCAGTCTACATTTCCAAAACAGTGAATATCAAGAAGAATTTGGGGGCATTTCAACCATTCAAACGCTCATGCCGTGGCTAAAAAACAATAGAGAAGACATAGTTATTGCTCGCAGCCTAACGGCGAACAATCATAACGCCAGGTCTTCTAAATAGATTTGGTCTTCATGAAAATCCTCTCTGTACCACATGTAAGCAAAATAACTCCCTGGAACATATTTTTCTTCAGTGCAGTAAATACAATCACCACAGACGAGTCTTAAGCCAAAAGCTTGCTCCGAATTATTAAATACTTTCATCTTTTAAAATTTTTCTTTCTTCAATTTGCTCTTCAAAGGCCCATTTACGTATTTTTATTTAAACGCTTAAATGTTTTGATATCTACTAAATACAGGAATTGACACTTTTTTAATTCCCACTCTTCAATTTTCTTTCCCTTTCTTATCAAATATATTGTTTTTTAAATATATTTTTTAATTTTTTTTAAAAAAAATAAGATTTGTCTTGGTCGTTTGCTACTGTTTGTAACGCACAGTCTTGGCAGCAGTTCTGGAAAAGAAACCTCCCCTCAAAGAAAAATTTTCTAAACATTTGCATCTTTTCCTTTTTTGTCCAATATTAGATTCATCAGCATCTTTACGCCGGATACAGCAAATCTCTATCGTTAAATCCTTGATATCAAACTATTTCAGTACCTTCACTCAGAAATTAAATGGATCTTTAGGTCTTTGGATACTATTGGACAAAAGCCATAGCAGTTATAAATCCCAAGAACTGAATCCAATCAATCAATCAATGCACTGTAGTATTTGGTTTTCTATTTCAGTTGATTAAAGTTTTACACCATCTGTTTTATAATAAAGAGTATTTAAAAGAAATCAGGATCAGGGTTTCTAAATTTATTTACAATTATTCATGCATATTTTTTTGTAAGACATTATACGAAATAAATTATTGTATATGTTAACTGAAATATTTAGTGAATCATTTATTTCAAATCAAGAATTCCTTACATCTAAAAAGTGTGAGATGGTATTTAAAACTAACAATACTAAGGATTTCAGAATTTCATTTTTTGTTGCATGTTAACCTTTACGTTGCGGGAACCCAAACTCGAAAAAAGTTCCTTTGAATACGGGGATTCTGTGAAGAAGATAACAAATGCTTTCCCCCTTTTTTAAAAGCGATTGTTGTCCGATTTCGGCCACCCGTAGTGTTAATTGGTCATCTGTCCTCTCCGTCTTAACCGTTTTGCTTTTTTGAGGTTTTACTTTGTCTGGTCCCCTAGAAAAAGCTTTTTATCGCAGTTTTTTTTTTCTGAAACATTAGTTTTCTAATTATATATATACAAGTAATGACTTAAATTTTATGATATTAAATAAATTTTAAATAGAATAACTGCGGTATTATTATTTATCGTTGTCAATTTTTCAATCATATTTGTGATTAAATAAATTTCTCAAGCCGTACTGAAGGTGTAAATTTAATTCTTATAAAACATGAACACATCACCGTGAATTTCATTTTGTTTTTCTTCTGACTCATTTATCTTTATTAAATGTAAACATTTATAAATAATGTATAAAATTCATAACTAATTTTTTTTTGAAAATATTTTCATTTCTTTGCACAAAATAGAGAAAACAATTCTTAGCTATTTTGTAAGTTAAATGTATCTGCAAAATAGCATATATGATTGTCTGCTATTTTGTTAAATTCAAATTTTTAATATTAATATATTGAGCTCATAAAAAACAAATACATTTTTTATTCCTAACATATTTCGGACGGTTTTCAATATAAATCACTAGTGACGTTTCCCTATTTTATTGTCGATTCTTATAATTTATAGTGATTTTTTCCTGAAAATTTCAATAAGTCATAGCAGTATAGTATTTTTGAAAAGTACGCTGAGTTTTGTAGGCAATAAATAATTGATTTATGATTTTTTTTCTGCTTAAAAATTTACTAATACGTAACTAATCACCAGATTTAAGACGGTTAATTTAACCAAACTAAGATTAGATATGGTATGTTTAGAATTTGATACATAAGATTTCATTGATATAATATTATGTTGAATAGTAGTTATCAAAAAAGAAAACTTTCAAAAAATCTTTAATGAATAAAGCTAGCATTCTAAATGATCAGCTTTCGTAATTAGCTACAACATTTGTACAAGCAGAGTATTTAGATTATGTTTCAGAAATGCTTAAAATTAAATCTAGAATTCCTACTATTTTATTTGAGTAAAAATATTTCTGGAAAAATTCAAATGTCTAGTAACTTTTCAGTGAATTGAAATGAAGGCATAAATATTTTAATATTTCTCTTCTGATGTTTGAATGCATAAAAAGCTACCAATTATTATTTATCATAGATTTAAAGAACCTCTTTCAATATTTTAAAATTAGAATCATAACTTTTAATGAATGATTATCTATAAATAATTAAAGCAACCGTTTTCATTAATCATAAAAAATAATGATGAAACTTACAGCTGGCTTAAAAATCACAACCCAAATGTATTTTTAGCCTGAAATATTTGTTCAAGAATTAAACTTTAAAAGTTAAAAAATCTTAAGTAGTCAATTCTTTAATGTTGTGTTAGAATAGTACATTAGTAACTGCGAAGTATATATGCTCGAGATTCCAGTCATAGAAGGGGAGGCAGGCATGAAGACAAAACAGTGTTGTGTCACTTTTCATTTTAAAACAGAATAATGATAGGGTGAAAGAAAAAAAACCCAATCGTAGGTTCAATTTAATTTTTTGGACTATGACGAATGACGAAAAATGTAGCAATTTATCTAGGTCACCGATTACCTACACTACACCATTCCATCAGAAATGAAATTTCAAGTAATTCTTGATTCAAATAAAATTATAAACGCACATTATTATAAATTTACAAAATTTTATTATTAAAAAATTAACAATTTACAATGGTTAGAAATTAAGCAACGGTGGAAATGAATAATGTTTTCAATCGAGTATTACAAACTCATTCCATACCTCTCAGAAATGTTACTTAAAAAAAAGGCGCCAAAGCAAGGTTCACAAAACTGACTAGCGCCAACAGTGATTATAACTACAGCAGGACGAAATCTCCTGACCCTGAAGGGTATAGCACAAAAGGGCACGGATTTTTATGAGGCAATTACGGTTCGCCGGGAAGTTCAAGTGGGGGGACGAAATCCAAGCTCGTTACTGGTACAACAGTTGTACCGACCCGTAAGGAAAGGTAAAAAAATCTTGGTACAGCAGTTGTACCGCCCGTAAGCTAGAGGTTAACACATTGACCGCCGGCCCCGCGAAAACGCGGGTTTCTGAGTTCGTGAAGTTTCCGCTACGGTGCCGCCGCTGAGCCGTTGAATGTCTCGTAGATCGCCGTCTGTTAATGTGTTCACTATAGTTTCTAAATTTATTTCAGCTTAAAAAAGTAATTGAAATTGTGAAAGTTAAAAGAGAAACCTAATTTTTTTGATTAAAAAATATTAATTTTCAATTTAAAATGCAATTGTTTTTATTTTCCAAAAATAAATCATGTAATAACTGTGGCAATTAGAGAAACTAAAACCTTAAATAAAATATTAGTTATGCAAACAAAAGAAAATTTACGTAAATTATTCATTAAATTTAAGTAGTGATGATTTCTGCATAATTTTTTTTCTTCTTTATTACAGACGGTACAACTAGAAATGAATAAATAATATTTCCAAAATAAAATTTTGCCTGAAAGTTATTATTACAGCAATTTTAACTTTTTCAAAATTCAAGTGAGAAAGAACATTGTTGCATTACAGGCATAATTTTTAGGAATAAAATGAACATTGTTGATGATTGTCTGTGTAAAATTTAAAGCTACAGTCATTTGCTGTAATTAAATTATGGTAGAGCTCTGTAACATAATTAGTTACTTTTTATTTCTATACCGGTTATCTCGTTTGGAGTATAGTGATCAATTTTTCTTTTAATATTTTGATAAATAAACATGTATTTGAATTATGTATATGAATTACAATTTCAGTCACTCTTTTAGCATCCATCCTCTAGACTTTTGATTGTGTGATAATTCTTGAGAAGTTCTTTACTGTCAAAATTTAAGTAACTGTCCGTTATTGCTGGAAAATCTTTAAATAATTAATACACATTAGACAAAAAGTTCAACACCTTATATGAATATTTTGCCAAGTCTGAATGAATTGTTGAAAATAATT
>JAOUZG010027057.1:0-10231 GCA_026289955.1 Argiope argentata
ATGAGTCTGAAAAGGTCGTTCGCGAACGACCTGAAACGAACGGGTCATATTGGTGAACGAACGATTTTGAGTCGAATCTTTGAAATGAACGAGATTTCCCATCACTAATATATCGCAGCTTTTGGTGTAATGTTATGATGTAATGCAACCGTTATCTTCTGAGAATGACGTCATTTGATTCTGTTGCTGTTTTGTTACTAATGACACTTGCCATGAAATCGCTGATGGACGTAAGCGGATTGAGCGTCTCTTGTTCAGTAGAATCAACTAAGGCCAATAGTGCGACTTGGATACTTCATGCGTCACATTCGCTTGCACCCCTTATTGCAGGGGGGAGGGGACATTCACACACCTGGCGGAACAGCCATGCCCTAACCGGGATGCCAAGATCACAGAGAAGATGCGCTACCCGTAAACCAGGACGTCAGTTCTTTTGATTCTAAAATTGGTACTGTCTCTCGATAATCTCCCTAGCTGCAAGAGTTAACTTTCTTATGATGATCATTCCATGGAAAATAAAAACAACATAGGCTTTGAAGTAACTATGCGACATTTACAACGAAGATCACCATATTTATACTTTCACAAAATCTGCTATTATTGGTAAAAAAAAGTGGCATATACTTTTATTGTTCCAAATGTTTTTCTTTTAGAATTGTTTAATTACATAGATTTGTATAAGATCCAAAGTAGATATCTATGAGCATCTTATACACCAGTACATTAGGATATCTTCCCAACGTTGCTCGATATTCTGAATGGGAAGATCTATTATCATAGAATAGACAATTTTGTTATGATGTCTTTACGATATCGCTCGGTATTCAGAGTATTTGAGAAACATTGCTTAATGTGAGTTGTCTTGATCCCATAAAATACACATGAAAAATATGGAGTTTGTGGCTAGTGAAGGTCGCGGTACTAGGGATGACGAATATTTTAGAAACGGTTATTACGTAAGCAATATCAAAAAGTCACAAATCTCAGTGACCAATACTTTTCAAAAATGGGTGTGATTCAAATCACTGACACGTTCTTATTGGTTAATATTTCGATTTTAGCTCTCGGATCACGATAGAAAGAAACAATCGATACGATCCGTCCAATGGACGCTCTCGAAGCCAATTTCAGTCATGCATTGGGAAAGTCCCTTACCCACTGATGTTCTTTCCAGGAACAGACCACCCACAAATAGTTGTGGCGGCCGGTGGGACCTTTGATCACACGCAGAGAGCTTCCTATTACACAAAGAGTCTACCCTCCCCATCGCTGGAAGCTATGCGAAACTTGTCATTGTACGAAAACTAGATTTCTTCCTCATGTATCCACAGAAAAATATTGATTTGGGTTTTTAAACAAGTTTCTGTCAATATTTAATGCTTCAAACAAACTTATATGGATTTATATCATTCTTAACTGGATATAAACACCATACTTAATATATGGATATAACACCATAGGCAATTTATGGATATAACACCATAAATTGCCTCGATTGACACGATTTGATATAAACATAATTAAATTTTCTGTTTCTGGTTAGCTTGAGAATTCTGCTGCTCTGAAGGATTTTCGTGTTTTAAAAGACAGAATTATGGCTTATTATAAAGCTGTTTTAAAAATAAAAGAAATATTTTAAATTAATTGCCAGTGATAAATTTCTCTTCATTGATTTATAAAAACATTTTGGGAAAGATGCACAAAAATTCACGCAAATTTTAATATTTTTTTTAAAAAATTTTATAACAGAGAACGTAAAGGCTTGCATCACGTATATATCAATAAAATTGTTTAGCTATCATATATATTATGGTTGGCAATGTGATAAAGAAAAAAAAATGCTTCGTTTGTTAAAATTTCGTGGATTTCAGAATTTATCGGGAAATGATTTATATTCGCATTTAAAATATTTATTTACTCTTTTTGTTTTTAACTGATTTTATTTAAAATATTTTTAATTCAAAAGAACTTAAATAAATTAACAATTAAAATAGTATTTCTTATGATTCTTTTTATTTTTCTCTTCAAGGTGTAGAGAGAGAACTGATCTTCAAGGTCAAGAGAACTGATATCATTAGACTCAAAAATATAATCTCATAAATTTGCAAAAACGTCATTTCAAGAAAATATTAGTAATTTGTAATGAGTCTCCTTCAATCTCAATTTAAGATTTTAACCCCTTGGCATACGAATATATTTTACTTAAATTGTTAGTTTAATTAGATGACGCATACTATCTTAAATATGTATTGTTATCTTGATTCTTATAATAATATAACGATTATTTGAAATGTTGATGCATTTCTAGGTGATTTTTGCATTTTTAAATGCTTGTTTCTGTTCACTTAGATGCAAGATTAAAACTGAAAATTCAATAATTCGATGTGCGTATTAGACACGACAATGTTTACGAAGGGGTTAAAAAATAGAATAGAAAATTCTGAAAGATAAATTGCTAAATAACACCAGTCTTTCAATTATAAATCATGCATTCTTTATATTCTATTGTTTACAAATTATTTTTAATGGACTTATATTTTATCTTTTTTAGAAAAAGTTTTAATAATAAAAGAAATGCGTAGAAACTATTTATAAAAATCATAAATTTCCTTAATTATAAAATATTGACTATCAAACCTAAAATACCTTCAAATTAACATTCTTATACATTCAAATATTTGCATTATTAAGAAATATATTGCATTTTTAAGAAATCTCATGGAATGGCTCGAAATGTTATATTCTAAACTTATAGCCGATAAACATGTCTTAAAAATATTTTATAATGAAAATAAAATTTATAAGGTTATGATTTAAAATGAGATAGTTTATACCGATTAAAAAATTGTATACCTGGAGCATCATTACAGAGCCAAATATCAAATTTGCTGCATATTTTTTATTGATAATAAAAAATCTTCACAACGGAAATTAATAATATTGGACATTGCTACCTAAAAAAAAAGGAAGTTAATCTATTTTGTTGGGTCCGTTCTAACTATTATAGATTTTAAATTTTAACTATTGTCAAATCTTTAACTACTATAGATAAGACTATTTCACTCTGAGAATTTGTTATTGGTTGAGAGCATTTGGAAAAAATTAAGAAATTTAGCACAAAAATTGCAAAGCTTTCTCAAGTATTAAACAAACATATATATATATATATATATATATATATATATACATGAATCAAAAATACTAATTTAAATACGTCGTGCCTTTTGTTCGGGCACTTATGTATATATGAATAATTCTCAGCTGTCTTATGAGTACAAACATTTCCACATTAAATTATTATTTTCAAAAGAAATCGTTTTGAAGAAAGACTGAAATTAATTTTTAAATTAAATAAACTTCATTTTTGGAGAACTGATGCCTTTTTAAATGATATAGATGAAAATAAAAAATTTAAAATCAATTTTCTTCAAAACATGTCAATTTTTTCTATAAGAATTAAGATTTAAAATGTGAAGGCATTAGAAAAGTATTATTTAATCTTTAGGTTGCGGGAACCGAAATTCGGAAAAGTTACTTTGAATGCGGGCATTCAGTGAAGAAAGATAACAACTGCTTTCCCCTTCCCCGTGGTGTTAATTGGTCATCTGTCCTCTCCGTTTTAACCAGGTTGCTTTTTTTGCGGTTTTACTGCTTCTGGCCCCCTAGAAAAAGCTTTTTATTGCAGTTTTTGTTTTCTTTTTCTGGAAATTTTTTTTACTAATTGCGCATGAAAGAGTAATGAATTAAATTTTATGTAATTAAATAACTTGTAACTCCAATGAATGTGTCATAGTTATTTAGCACATAAACAAATTGTTGTCAATTTTTCAATCATATTTGAGATTAAATAAATTTTTCTAGTCTTACTGAAGCTGTAAATTTAATTCTTATAAAGTTTCTTCTGACTCATTTATCTTTATTAAATGCAACAATTTATATATCATGTATAAATGTCGTAATTGATTTTTTTTGAAAATATTTTCATTTCTTTGCACAAAACACATATAACAATCCTTTGCTATTTTGTAAATTAAATATATCTGCAAAATAGCAGGCGATTTTCTGCTATTTTGTAGATTTGAATTTTTTAAATATCAATATATTGAGGTTATAAAATCGGATATAATTTTTATTTCTAACATATTTCGGACGGTTTTTAATATAAATTACTAGTAACATTTCTTTGTTCTTCTGTCGCTTCTTATAATTTATAGTGATATTTTTCCGAGAATTTCAATTACTCATAACAATGTCATATTTCTGAAAAGTACGCTTTATTTTCTAAACAACCAATAGCCTATTTAAAACGAATTTTTTATACATAAAAATTTATTAATTTGAAGGTAATCACCAGATTAAGGAAGGTTAATTTAAACAAAGTAAGATTATATATGGTTTACTTAGAATTTGATATATAAGATTTCATTGCAATAAAATTATATTAAAAAGTATTTATAAAAAAAACTTTTTAAAAATCTTTATTAAATAAGGCTAGAATTCTAAACGATCAGCATTTGTTAATAACTACAAATATTTTTGCAAGCAGATTATTTAGATTATCTATCAGAAATGCATAAAATTAAATCTAGAATTCCTGCCATTTTTACGCAGTCACTTAATTTATTTGGTTTCAGTATAAATATTTCAGGAAAAATTTAAATGTCTAGTAACTTTTCAGTTCTGTTGTTGTTGTTGTTTCTAATGGCACTTGCCTATGGACAAGCTCGCTGCTGGACCCAGCAGCAGATTTAAGCCGAGTGAAGCGTCTCTTGTTTCAAGTAGCGCCAACTAGGGCCAAGAGTACGACTTTTGCTACACACTCATCACAGTCACTTGCACAACCCCTTTTTACAGGGGGGCACATTCACACATCTCACAGATAGTACACAGAATAACAACCATGCCCGAACCAGGACTCGAACCCGGGACCTCCTGAACACGAGGCAGACGCGCTACCCCTGTGCCAGCAAGCCGGCACTTTTCAATTCTAGTAACTTTCATTAAAATGAAGGAATAAAGATTTTAATATTTATATAAAATATAAAATAATCATTATATAAAATATAATGACCATTCGAAAAAAACCCAATCCGAGGTTCAATTTATTTTGTCTGCACTGTGACGAATTTGGATCAAGGATGTAACAAGTTATCTAGGACGCCGATAATCTTCACAAAACCATTCCATCAAAAATGAAATTTCAAATAATTCTTGATTAAAAAATTTATTATTTGAATAAAATTATAAACGCATATTAGAATAAAATTTTATTAAGTTAAAAGCAAACTTATTCGTGAGCTCTTATCAGTGTTACTTTAAAAAAGGTCGCCAAAGAAGGGTCCACAAAACTCACTAGCGCCATTATAACTACAGCTGGACAAAACCTCCTGACCCTAAGGGGTGTAGCACAAAGGGAAAAGGAATTTTTAGAGGCAATTACGGTTCGCTGGAAATTCAAATGGGGGAACGAAATCCAAACTTGTTGCTAGTACAACAGTTGTAACGACCCGTAAGAAAAGGTAAGAAAGTTCTTTCTAAAGCACTTGTACCGCTCGTAAGCTAGAGGTTAAAATGAAATTTCATTCAGATAATTTTCCATTGGTTTTTCAAAGTGTGTTAAATATGAAACATAGTAATGTTCAAAACTCCTATTGATTAAAATTGGTGCGTGTGTAAAAGGTTTACTGAAAATTAGCAAATGTTTTGTGCTTGGGAGGTCTGTCCTTCATTCACCCTCTTCGTGGGTTTACTCCTCATTTTACTTCCTTTTATGATTCCATTTCCGGGAAAAACTATCTGAAAAAGAGGATCAATATCTTTCTTTTAAATAGGCAATTACTTAACACATGCGGAGATTTGAATAGGTTTTTTTCTGCGCGACTCTTTCTGATATTTGCGGTTTTATTTTATTTTCGGCTTATTGCATTTTTAAAAACTGTAATTTTAAATAAAAAAAAGCAATTGTTATGAGAGTAATTTTATTTTATAACTTACTAAATGTGAAATTGATAATTTTTAAGAATCTCTTTTTTAAACCTCTGGTGAATATATTTGATTCATTAATCTTGATTGTGATTATTGTAAATTTCAATTCAAAATGTTCTCAAAACATAATTTACCTGGCTTAATTCCAAAGAAATAAATGAAGTTAAAATAAGTCGCAGGAGACTATGCGATTTTATACAAAAAAGAAAGTTCATAAAATATTCGGAAAATGTGTTTAAATGACATTTGGATGGACACTAGGGATTTTTTAACTGATTTAAGATTTTATTCCTGGCAATGATATTAATTATTGAACTTGTCACTTATTGTATAATACCATTTGTTATAATTTGAATTTAAATGCAGTTTTACATCTTATAAGTCTTACTTAGTTATTATTTAATTGTAAAATCAAATTGTTTTCTTCTTTATTTTTATGAACACAAAAGAATATATGCATTCACTTAATGATAGTGCATTTGGAAATTTAACCCATAGATTAAAAATTGTAAAAATGTTAAAAATCCAAGCCCTTCTACGGTAAACTTGTAGAATAGTGTAGTAAAATAAAACTATTAATATGAAAAAAATTTTAAAAAAATTATTTCGTAAAAACCTTATTTTTCTGGAACTTACGAGAAGCAAACTTTGTATTGGAGACATTTTACTATGAAGAAATGTGTATGATAATAGCAGGGTAAATCTTTTCTTTATCTTTACTTATAATAAAGCACGATGTGTGTGTGTGTGTGTGTGTGTTGGCGATGCACAGGCCAGACCGTTCGACCTACAGCTACCAAATTTGGTATATGTATACCTTGAGTACCGGGAATGTGCACCTCGGAGCCCTTTTTTTAAATTTTTAATTAAAATTTGAATTAATTAAAAAATAAGCCAAATTATGACGTTTTTTCGCTATAACTTTCGAACATATTACAGCACAAAATTGATTTTTGCATCACGTTAAAGCTCAAAAATTTAGCTTTTCAATGATACTAATGTTTTGACCTACGAATTAAAACTCTATTTTTAATGAATTTTTAAACATTTAATTTAATCCTTTTTTTTTTTCAACAATTTATTCACCAAAAAAAAATAAATAAAAATAAAATTTTATCTTCTCGTGGATCTCAAAAAAATCAGTTTAGAATAAAATGTTGCCATCACATTTTCAGAAGTTCTGATTTTTAAAAAAAGTTAATTACTACCAAAAATAAAACAGAAAAATACAATTTTCATCACGTGATTATATGAAGTGAAACAAATAGGAAATGTGATATTTTTTAAACCGTAAATGCAAGATAAAATTTTTCTTGATCGTTTGCAATATCAAAATTAACAATTTCATTAAAGAATTAAAGTAAATAAAAATACAAAGTAAAAATATATTACAAAAGTGCGACAGTTAAAACAGAAAAAGAATTTTTAGAAAAACACCAAACGATAATCTTCTGAGAGCGAGATTAATTATTTAAAAGCAAGAAATCTTTGAAAATGATGTCATTTCAAAGAAACGACGAACAAAAAGCAATTGATAATCAGTAGAAGTAAAATATTTTTGCATTCTTTTTTTTTAATTTTTAAAACAATAAGACATGTTTTGAATTGTTACTTTTACTTATGTGAAGATGTTTTGAGCAAATCAAAGAATTCGCCTTCGTGATTGTAATTTATCTCCTCATTTTAATGAATCATGCGAAATAAAAAAGTATCTTCTTTCAACGAAGTAACGTAATATTAAAGCTATACTGGTAAAAGTAGGTCAGCTATTTGAACTTAAAATATTTAAACTTAACTTAAATTTATTTAAAACTTAAAAATATTTTGCTGAAAAACTTATTATGAGACCAAGTTATATAAAAAATGACTTAACCCTTTAGTCGGCATTAATATTGGTGGACCGACTGGTCGCCAAAGGCTAGTAATTAATATTTTTATTCATTAATGGTTATAATATATTTTAACACTCTTTTTTTCGATACTATGAAATCAGACCAGTTTTAGTTATTCTTAAAAATACACACGCTCAAAATAATAGCAAAATAAGAAATAAATTCATCCCATATAAAAATTACGCAAATATATACATTTTTTTTGTTTTAGATAATAAATCTTTCACCATAATTTTGAGAAATAATTTTACCATTATATGAAATAAAAATGTTTTAATGGGTTTAAATTTTTTTTAAAAAAAGTACAAAAGATCGGATACATTTGATTTATGACAGCTAGAACCTCATCAAAAAAATTATAAATATATTATTTAAGCAAGTTTTATGCAGTTTTATACATAACAATTGAATAACGATTTCCAATTCCCACACAGAATGGCTACGTTTTGAAATTATAAGGTAATTTTAATTTTTCTTAGAAATAGAAAAAAAAGAATGATCTATTCTTACAAAGCGGAAATACGACGCAATAAGCAACAGTGACGCTGTTTCCAGGTGGCTGGAATTAATTTTCCTCTACTGTCCAGAAGGGGAAAACAATATCTTTACCACATTTGTGACATTTAAAAGTAGTAAATGTAGCAAATATTAAACAATGTAGGAATGGGAGAAATTTAATTAAAAAAAATCCCCTTTCAGAGCATTGGATAAATATATTACTTCATTTTTTCTTTAAAATTATATTTAAAACAATCATTTCAGAAAAAAAATAAGGTTATATCTTTATTTTAAATATTTTTTAGGAATACTAAAAGCCGATAAAATGAATATAAAATTAGATATGCTTAGAATAATCCATTCATCTAATGATTATTTCTAATTCTATACAAGAAAGGAATGATTTCCTTTATAACGATCTTTGAAATCACATCCATAAAACTATGCATTTTGTATGAGAAATATTTACCCGAAAGCTTTCTTCTTTTTTTCCTTCAAAATATGTTTAACAAAAATGAATATAAAACCTCTTAATCGTATAATGCGTAAAAAATAACCTACTTAAAAATTATTAATATAAAATTAATCAAGCCCCAGTTAATGCACCATGAAACCTTATGATAAACACTAAACAATGCTTCGTTGTCAAAAATAGCAAAAAATGAGATAGAATGATCAAAAACTGCAATTTGAAATTTAAGTAAATTAATCGCAATTTTGTGTTTATTTTTCAGTAATGTTAATTTTACCTTGGACCACTGAAAAATTTATTGAATAATAATAAAAAAAGTATTCGTAATTCTTAAAAGTTAATACACGATAGTCTTATTTTTTAAGGAATGTTCCAAAAGACATTGAAGAAACCAGTCGAATTCAATTTCATGCACGATAGTAATGTAAAATCTTAAAGTTGGCTGTAGGGAAATGTGTTGTAAGTGAAAGAGGAATAAAAAAAATCGTGGATTCCTTTCAATTTAAAGTCGCAAATTCTCACAATTCCCCGTATTGACAATATGCTATCTCAAAATGGCTTGAGCCGACAGCTTTCAAAGAAAAGAAGGGTATCGGGTGATCCTCGACCCTCCTTGGGGAGGAAAGGATATCCTAGAAATACAAAGCATTCTCCCCTTATGCCCTCAGGTTGCTGTCTCCTTAAAGGGAATAAAGATAAAAGGAGAAATCTGTGAATGGATTGGAAAGTGCCCGTGCTGGTTATTCTCGGAATAATCGTAACACTGAATTGCATATCACTGAAATCTATCGGAACAGCGACTTCTCACTTTTCAGTGAAGTCGCTGCAAAGTTATAAATCACAGCGGGCCTCACACTGATAGTGACCTTGAATTTCGAATATTCGAATTTAACAATGCGCTATCCGATAAGAGGCATTTTCAACTGCCTGAACATGAGTTAATGAGATGATACAATTTTGTTTCCTTTTCTGGCGCCATCTATTGGTAGAATTTAGAACTAATGTACACATTTTAAATAAATGACATTTATTTTTAATTCAACTTTTTCAGAATAATCCAATAAATAATTAAATAAATATTATTGAAAAAAAAATTCAAAAAGTAAGCTGAAATAAATTAATTAATTCGACCACGTGTTTCTTACACTAGTAAATTAATAATCAATTATTATTAATACATTTTAAATTTAATTATAATTAAAAAATTTTAATTAATAATATGATTGAAATAACAGATATTTGGAACAAATATTTAAAAATAGCATTAGCAAAATTATTTGTTACTCAAAAAAAGGTGGATTATGCATCTCTACGCGGTACGAACCTGCGACGTTTGGGCCAGTAGCCGAGCGATATACCGTTCGAGCAAAAGGGACCCTTCAGC
>JAOUZG010027077.1:0-11652 GCA_026289955.1 Argiope argentata
ATTCGTTGTTTTTTCTTTATTACGAATAGGTATTTAAAGGCGAATATAAAAAAAAACGAACAAGTCTTCTCAATATTGACTCTTAATCGTTGTATTGTTATGCATGTATGTACAATTTTATTTTTTTGTCGAAAAAAATTCTTCTGTTGATTCAGTATAAAACCTGAATGAATAATGGAGTGATTAATATATAGAGTTTTGAAATATTTATTGTTCCTTTAATCGTATAAATGTTTATAATGAATGTGCAATTGTTGATCGGTATTCGATGTTTTTTCTGTAAAGCTCTATTCTCCCATTCCTTAAAATATTATTGTATTTTTGTCTTATTAAAGTTTAAATCAATTTTTGATGTTACATATATTTATTGATTTTACTCTTAATTCGTTTTTGGTTAATAGCCTATGACATTCCAATCAAGTCATTGGTTTACAAATTTTTCCAGTCTGTATAATAATCTTACTCATTTGGATAAGATTTAAAATTGTTCACTGATAAATAAATTCTTTACTCATATGAAAATTTTGATGCAATTTGATTAATTGTCTTCATTAAATCGCAAGATTTTATAGAATTATTTTATGAAAGAAAAGATTCAAATTAAACTTTTTTTAAATTTATTCAAGCATTCCTCAGTTTTCGATATCATAATAATATGAGGCTTTAAATACATGATGCTATTTGATGTTTTTAAATGATAATTGCTTTAGACTGTCTTAATTTATTATTAAATTATATTTCATTTAAACAAAAACTTCTTTTTGATTATTAAGGAAAAAAATTGCACTCAAAAATACACATTTTCAAAAATGTGACATTACCTAAATGAAAACTACTAACTTACATTTTTTGTTATGTTTATTTGGTGTAGATATGTATGTTAAATTAATTTATGATTATAAAATCTCTAAGAATGTCTCTCTGAGCTATGTGTTTTAAAATTAAAATTGATTGCTTCATTTTTAAAAATAATTAATAAATAAACTATTGTGACGAAAAAAATTATTAATCTTTTTAAAATATCTTAGAACATAAAGTGATATACATGAAAACATCCATATACATATATTTTTAATTTATTTCAGAAGTTAACTTAAAATGACTGAAAATATAGTTATATGTCATTATTTCATCAAATATTTACTTACAGGATTATTAATGGATTATAGTGGAGGATAAAAATTTGTAGGAAGACGGCGAATAGAATAGCACGAATTTTAAAAGTGGCATTGTTAACCCTTTATCTACTAACGGCACTTTTAAGTACCATTTAAATCTGGATTCTATTTTCGTAATGTAAGTATTTTTGCCGATGGTATTCTAAAAAAAACACGGAGAACGTAATCCAAATAGCAAGAGGTTTATAAAAGCTAAAAGTAGGAATGAAAAATATTTAATTAATAATTAAATTAATGGAGATATTTCTATTAATTAAAATTTTTCTCTTGAGTTCTCTGGGATTATTTTGCAAAGGGAACTTAACTACTGGTGCAAAGATGAAATTGGAAAATTGATGGCAATATAATTCAGCCTATAAAGGGTTAATTTATATACTAATACATAAATATTAAACATGAACAGGATTTACAGAAAAATTTTTTTGATGTAGAAGGCTTGATTTGTTTGTTTAATAATAATAACTATCATATTAATTGGAAGATAACATTAATAGCATAAAATTTATTAATAATTTAATTTGAACTTCACATTGTCTAAAAATTCTTTTAAATTTACACATTTTTAAAATTATATATTCATTCTAAAACAAAATTATGAGTAAAAAATATTTTCAAATTTCACAACTATTTAGTCTTGTTTTCGAGAGAGGAAAAGATGGAAAAGTATGATTATCAAGAATTTTGATCACAATATTCCTTCTAAGTTTTCTTCTAAGTTAATCAATATTTGCAAAATTGGAAGCTTTATTTATTGTATTGCACTACATTTAAAAGAAACGATCTTATTACAATAATAAATATAAAAATCATTAAAAAGTTATTTAAGTATATGTTATCTTCTAAATAACTCTGAAATAATTCTAAAATACAATTAAAACCCACTCGCAGTTTTACAAATAAGAATATTTTAAGTACTTTTTCAAATTTTGCAAACATTCGGATAATGTTTGTAATTCATCAAGAGACAAGATAATATTAGATTTTTTTTATTTTCAATAACTGAAGATTACAATTAAAGTACGTTTAGATTACAATATTTTCTTTGTAATTTTATTTAATATTCTTAAATTTGAATCTTTTTGGACATTTCAAAAACTGTACAGCATTTTTTAAAATTGCTTATTTATTTTTTTAATATAAATTCATTTTTTTCTAACACTTTTTAACGTACTGAGAAAAACTCGGTTTTTTCCGCAGTTGACATTCTTTTATTGTTAAATACACACAAGATTGTGAAAATTGTTTGCATTTCAAATTAAATTTTAAAAAAATTAAGCATTGCGTCGCTTTTTAGAGCTAATTGCAAATCATGGTTTTCAAAACATATATTTCAAAATATTTTTTTTAAAAAATTACATCCTCTATTTCAAATTCTAAAAACAGACTCAGAATTTCAAAAAATAAAATATGAACAAAAATAGAGTACATAGAAATACAAATTAAAATTTTTTTATTATTCCATCAGCATCATAAAATCTACAGAATATCAAATAACATATTTTAGACTACTTGCCATAAAAAGCAACAATTTTTGGAAATAAAATATTATAATAGCATAATAAGCATATGTAGGCTTGAAAAGAATGTATAACAATATTAGTTATTCTTCTGATAAGCATTTAAATAGTTAAATAATTAATAAAATTTAAGATGCTTTTCTTTAATTTCGCAGACATTTAAAAAAATAAAAACCAAATTATCCCATATTGATATTTTTTCAGAAATCTTATGGTAACCATGTCATGTTAAAAATTTAATATAAATGAATACATAATATTTGTTTTCCGTAACTTTTAAAAATAACAACTACACTAAGTTTCATAATTAATGAAAAAATGAATTTTTTATTCAGTTTTCAGTTGCAAAACTCTAAATACATTTAACAACACATAACAACAAATTAAAAACAAACAAACAAAAAAATCTGCTTTGGTATGAAATTACAAAAATTATATGAGGTTACTATGCATTAACTTAAAACAAAAATTATATAAGAAACAAACAACTTCTATTAATCCCCAATTAAAATAAAAACTAATTGTTATCTGTATTAAAGAGAGTCTCAAAAGTAACACAAGATTTGAATTTCACTCTATTCGTGCTTTAAAGATTTTGCAACACTATTAAAAAAAAACTTACGACTGATAATTTAAGGCGACCAGGGATCTTTAAAATGACTTTTTGTAATTTTCACCTTAGTAATTCGAAATGTTACATAAGAGTAACACTATAAAAGATGACAAACAAAATTTTAAAGCATTATGTTAATTTATTGAGTTAGGGGGATTAATATAATATTTATTAGCTATAAATAACTTTAATTAAAAATGTTCCATGCGCTCCAAATTTGTTTGAAATTTGTTCCAAATTTGTTCGAAACCAAATTTGTTTCAAATTCATATTATTCCTCAATCTAACCCTTTTGAAACAAAAGTTGGGATTAATCTGGAAATATCAAAATTAACCAATGTAATAACTTAAAACTACTGATTTTTTAAAAAAAGGTTTAAGTAGTTTTGAGTTATCATACTAGTTAATTTTGATATATCAAACTCAAACTTCAAGAGTAATCCGAATTTTTGTTCTAAAAGGGTTAGAGTAAGTGATAATAAAAAATGGAGCGCTTTCGAACAAATTTGGAGAGCATGGAACATTTTTCATTAACGTTATTTATCGCTAATGTTATATTAAATTAACCTTCTTAAATCATAAATAAATTAATATAATGCCTTAAAATTTTGAGTGTCATCGTATATAGTGTTACTCCTAATGCATGTAAAATTTCAAATTACTAAGGTGAAAATTTCAAAAAGTCATTTTAAAGGTTTAAAGGTTTTCAATATTTCAAAACTATTGAAAATCTGGCAATTGCAATTAAAAAATCAGCGAATTGGCCGCCTAGTTTGGGTTATTTAACACCTCTGGATTTGTTTTTATGGGGTTGTTTGAAGTCAAAGTTCTATGTCAACAAACCACAATCACGTGTGCATTGAAGGAGGAAATTAAACGCTGTATGAAAAAAAAATCAGCCATTTACAAAGGGAAAATATCTACAAAAGAGTGCGTATGTGACAGCGAAGAAGTGGAAAACGCTCGCCCTATATGTTATTCCATACTTAACCCTATTTTGTGTACTTAAATAAAAAATACAAAACAATAAATACAACACAATATAAGTACAATAAAAATATAACAGTTTATGGGAAACAAAATTGGTTTTTTTTAACATTTAATTTAAATTTTGCAATAATACGTTACTCTATCGTGTAACGCTTCATTAATATCAAGCCTAAGCTATGAACTGTCAAATAGTTTTATAATAATGTTGCCAACACTTTAATGCACGAATGGTGGAAAATTAAAATTTTGCAGTAAATTTGGAACACCCTATATTTTACATATTTAAACTTTAAAATATTAAAAACTTTAAAACTTTAAAAATATTAAAGCTCCATTTTGAAGCTGTAAGGTCTTTTTACCAACAGAATTTTCACTTTTAATCTAAGATCAAATGACGATTAGAATGGTACTGAGAAGACATGGTTTTCACTTCTTTCAAGCCGTCATACTACAACAGAAAAATGATTCACAGGAACAAAAGATTTTATCTATATCTATACTTATAATAAAGCTCTCTCTCTGTGTGTGTGTGTGTGAGAGAGAGAGAGAGAGAGGGAGCTTTATTATGTGTGTGAGAGAGAGGGAGTGCGTGTATGTGTGAGTGTGAGAGAGAGTTCGCGCGCGCATGTGTGTGTGTGTGTGAGAGAGAGAGAGAGAGTGCTCTACAACCCAGACTGTTTGATCAACAGCTAACAAATTTGACACATTTCATGCGGGCCTAAAATATGCATCGCGGAGTGTTTTTTTTTAAATTAGGATTTTAAATAATTAAAAACTAAACAAAATTTTAGCGTTTTTTGGCTATAAGTTCCAAAAGAATTATCGCATAAAAAGGATCTTTACATTAATTAAGTTAAACTTCAAAAAATTATCTTTTCAATGATATCAATGTTTAAAATATATAATTTAAATTTCTTTTTTGTTTAACAAATTTAAAAAATAATGTAACCATATTTTTCACATATATTTCATCCAAAATAAAATTTAGCCTGCACGTGCAAGTTGCGAGTTAATGGAAAAAAATTTATTTTATCAGCGTGTTGCCATCATATCGACAGAAGCTGAAATTAAAAAAAAATATATTGCAAATTGAACATAAAAGGTATAATTTTACGCACATATTTCTATGAAATAAATTAAATACGAAAAAAAACTCCATGGAATTTACATAAAGCAAAAGCATTTAAATTAAATAGGACAGCTATTTCTTTTATTTGTGTAGTAGATTTTAAAATGTTTTTATGTGATAATACGCTCCGACGTTTTAGTTCAAAAATTTTAATATTTGTATCAATTCTAAATTGCTAAAACAAACAAAACCTTCTTCTTCTAATTCCATGTTATCACGTGAGAACGTTATTATTAAAAAAAATTCTTTGTTAAATATTGAAATTCTTGAAAATATTTAATAATAATGTTTTATATTTTTCTGTTTAACGATGTTATAAACAAAAGTAAAGACAATGTTCCTTTTAATATACAGAATTACAATCTGGATTTGTTGTCTGAGTTAATTTAAGTCATTATTCGTCTTAATTAATTTAAGTCATTAAACAGTTTAAAAAAATCTCCTGATTACGCATGCGTCGCTCTTTAGAAAATAAAGGGTTTTTCCTCCAACCTCAAAATCATTGAGTCTCCAAAGTTTATCGAGAGGCTGGTGGTTCCCCCCCCCCTTCTTAGCATGATCACGTAACTATTGTATAGCACAATCGTCAATTTACTGAAAAATAATGTTTATTTTTTCATAATAATTAAAAAAATATTAAACTATTATTGCAAATTAAACGTATAAAAGTGTGATTTTTCAGCATGTGTCCGTATGAAGTGAAAAATTCTTATGATATGATTTTTTTAAAATTAAATGGATGAATAATTTTCCATTATCTTTTGCATTATCCACATAATTAATTCAATAAAACAGTTTAAATTAAGGCAAACATAATTTTATATATCTATGATAATCACTCAAACAATCGGATATTAGCTGCTTAAGGTTGTATGTTAAGGTTGTTGTTGTTATTAAGAAAATGGTCTAAATGAGCTAAATAATTATATTTTATATAGCTTAAGTAAATAAATGCTCCGATTAATTACAAATTTTACTTTTTTACATAGATTCCCTTCCCTTTGAATCATATTTTAGAAAAATATTCTTCAGACACCAATTTTTTAAACAAAAAATTGTTGAACTCCTGTTAACTTAATAAATCAATGAAATCGACTAATTTATAAATTTTGAATGTTACTCTTTTATAAAAACTGTCGATTTTATACCACTTCAGTGACCATCTTAGAAGATACTCATATCTTTTGTAGGACTTTCTGGACAGTTATTGATCTATGATTTAGAAAATGTTGATTCTTCTAAATTAATATGTAAAAATTGAATAAATCGGCCAGATTTGATTGCAGAAGATGGAAATTTATCTCAATTTATTTAAAAGTTGAAGTGTGAAAATTATTTCTCAAGATATTATCCCTTAGGACAAAACAGACTAAAACAGAAAATAAATAAATAATTATTCAAACATCCTTGGCAAAAAATTATTAACTTATTTGTCCATAAATGATGCTTTGATTTGTGAGGGGGGGCATTTGGTTTTGTTTGCTGTTTAGTTTGTACGAATTCACCATAAATTTTAGAACATAAGCTTTAAAAACTTAATCGCTTGAAAACCATTGTTGAATTTCCAGGAAAAAACTCTATTTAAAGCTACAGTGAGCACAAAAACATTCAGAACTAAGGAAGGTCTATAAATGAGTAAGATTGAATAGTGCCGCTATCTAGCGATAAGTTTTGAATTCAGAAATTTTTCGAAATAAAATTAATATAACAAATTATAGAAATTTTTGTTTGCATCAACTTTTCAAATTCAACGAAACACACCCAAAAAAAATGTTTTCATCTCCCAAATGAAGGATTTTGTTAGGAAACATTAATCATGAAATTTTTTCTTATTTATTTTGCTCGTGTAAAGAATAATAATTGGAATCCAAACTTTCAATTAGAACCTTGGAAAAAGCATTTGTTTCCACAGTAAAAATAAGCAAATAGCTTGGAAATAAACAAATAGAGAAGGTTTCCAATATAGTTAAGAGCTCAATAGATGGCGCAAAGAATTTTTATCGCGTATTATACTTTTATATAATTTACCACGTATAACTTTATACATTTTTCCATCATAAATATATACTTTTAAAAATGTTATTGTTTTACTTTTTATTTATTTATTTTAATTATTATTAGTATTTTTCTCGGAAATTTCTCGAAACTGAAGAAAGATAAACTATTTTTTTCATAATTGCATAAACAACATCTCAATGACATAAGCATACTTTACAAATGGCTTAAAATTTGACTATGAGTTCTATGCACCATATTAATTTGACAAATTAAATAAATAAACTCTTGGAAAAAATCTTAGAAGCAAGGTACGTTATTACACGAGTTTATTTATAAATTATAATACTTTTGAACCAGACGAAGACGAAAATTGACATACACGATCATAATTTCTACTATACTTTAACCTTTTAACCTAATGGTTTTGTGTCATTTAGACATAAAATTGGTACTTCTTTTAAGTTGATATTAAATCACTCTAAGACATCATATATTGTTTAATATTCATCATAATTGGAAAATTTGGAGAGTATTTGCGAAACGGAAGATGGCCTGTAATTAGATAATTGAGAAACTTAATAAAGAATTTTTGCTCATTATTAATTTTGTAATCATTTTCTTCTTGGATTCATAATATTAATTATATTTCTAAGAAAGGAAAACATGAACCCGTGGATTTTTAAAAATAAAGTAAAATTTAAAATGTCTTAAAAGGTTGAAAATGAATTTACTATTAATTTATCATAGTCGTTTATTTCTACTGCCGGTGTTACATCCATTCTCCTTCTAAAAATATTTTCAATTTTTTGTTGTTGTATAAACTTATCTTTGTATGCAACTGATAAGTATGGTCTTTCGCTTGGTTAAATGATAACTGATATCTCGGAAATGGATAAGCATGTCGACATAAAATTGGAATAATTTTCTTATTATTTCAGATTTTTTAAATTATATGACTTAACACTAAATGTACAAACAAAAAGTAAAAAAGCAAAAGTAAATAATTATGTTTTGGATTTCTTCCAGATCAGAAGACTTCATTAAAAAATTATTCTTATAACTTAAACACAACTAACCTAAAAACGATTTATTTATAGTGCGTACCTGAAATAAAGCAAAACCTCAAGAAAAACCAGTATTTCTTTTAAATTAAGGCGTCTATTTTATTTATCGATCTAGATTGAGATAGCTACAACAGTGCTATGCACATATTTTTTAACCTTTTAATTCAAATGACAACGCATTTGTCAACACATTGCGCTTGCGTGAATTTGTAACAACAAATGGGGAAACGCAAATGCGCGAATTTTCTACACCAGTCGGGGTATAACAATACAGATTAAAAAAATTTAATTTCCTTTATTCTGTTTTATTTTAATTTAAAATCACTGCAGAATGAATATGAAAAATCAATTAATTAACAATGTTTAATTTTAAATGCATCAAATACTAATAAAATAAACAGAATCGTTTGAATAGTCGGTCAAAAAGATGTTACACCTAACCTCATTAGCGTGGTAAAAAAATGAGGTCCTACTTATTTGGCGATGGAGAAATGATGATTTTTGGCGGGGAGAAACGAAAAGTGTCATTTTTACTATTTTCTTGGCAATTTTAACATTTTTTTTCTCTTTTTCCTTTTTTGTATCTTAACGAAAACATTGAGAAAAAAGTAGCTTAATTGGTAGAGCCGTTCTCCCATTTTGCGCTTAGCAAAAACCTTTGGAAATTTATTTTTGTTTATATAGATTATATAAAAAAAGTGTTTAAAAAATTTAATCTTGATTGAAATTGTTGTGATTAAAATTGATTTGATTTTTAAACTGATTTAGTTCTGGACACCAGATGATTTCAGTGACTGATTGTAAAAGTATTAATTAAAATTTTTAGATGTTGCATGTTAAATAAATTCGAAGAGTAATGTGATATTAAAATTCCCTAATTCCCAGACACACACACAAAATAAGCACCACGTGCTCGTGCAAGTTAAATTATATTTTTATTCATATAAATTGTTTCTTTGAATGAATCACTTTAGTATCGCAAACGATGCAAAAAACTTTGTCTCGCATCTATCGTTTAAAAAAATGTCCCATTTCTTTTTTAATTCATTTCATATAATCACGTGCTCAAAACGACATTTTTCTAGGTTTTATTTGCAGTATTTATAAACTTATTATTTTTATTACGAGCTTTTGTAAATGCAATGGCAACGCGTTATTAAAAGGTGATTTTTGAGATGCTCGCGCAGGTAATAAAATTTGCATTTTTCGCCGACGAATTTTTATGACGCCAAAAACCTCATCCCTCAAACAAACTCATGTTTTGACATGATAAAAACGATGTACTTAAAACTATAAGCATACGTGAAAAATATTGAACTAACGTAAATACTGTTTCATTGCAAAAGCACAATTAAACTAAAAATAAATATTTACAATGTGTACCTGAAGTAAAACAAAACAGCAAATCAATTATTTAGAATCAAGCAAGTATTCGTTTAAGTATAGTTGTCACAACAACGCGCATGCGTACATTTTAAAAACTAATTATGGTAAAGCAAATGCGTGAATTTTCTACACCAGTTGAAGCAACGCTAGGCAGATTAGAAATATTTAATTTCCTTTATTCCGTTTTATTTTAATTCAAAAGACTTCAGAATGAATCTGAAAAGTCAATCAAGTAACGATATTTAATTTTAAATGCATCAAACATTAAGAAAATAAACAGATTGGTTTGAAATAATCGGCCGAAAACATGTTAAGCCAAACTTTGTTTGTTTGGAAAAAAATAAAAGAAAAGAAAACTGAAGCTTTACTAATTTGGCGCTGGGGGAAATGAAGAGTTTTTGGTGGGGAAATTAGTTGTTAGTTAATAATTAAAATTCTACATTTTGACTGAATTGTGTGTCTAAACTATTCTAAAATCCACCTGAACACACACACACACAAATTATATATACACTGAAGTGACAAAAGTCATGGGATAGCAATATGCAAATATACAGATGGCAGTAGTATCGCAGCGAAAAAGTATAAATGCTCAGTTCGTTTTCCAGAGCTTTCATTTGTGTTCAAGTTATTCATGCGAACAGGTTTTTCGTGATTTATGGCGGCATGACGAGAATTAACAGACTTTGAACGTGGAATGTTAGTTGGAGCTAGACGCATGGGGCATTCCATTGCAGATATCGTTAGTGAATTCAGCGTTCCGAGATCCACAGTATCAAGAATGTGCCGAGAGTATGAAATTTCAGGCATCCCATCCCATCATGGATAGCGCAGTGGGCGACCACCTGCACTTAACGACCGAGACCGCCGACCTCGGTGTAGAATGGTCAATGTTAATAGACGCGCAATACTTCGTCAAATAACTGCAGGAATCAATGTGGTACGTACGAGGGACGTGTCCGATAGGACTGTGCGGCAAAATTTGTCTTCCTTGGGCTATGACAGCAGAAGACCGACTCGAGTGGCTTTACTGACAGCACGACATCGCCTGCAGCGACTCTCCTGGGCTCGTAAGCATATCGACTGGTCCCTAGACCAGTGGAAAACCGTGGCGTGGTCA
This sequence comes from Argiope argentata, assembly GCA_026289955.1. Lineage (NCBI taxonomy): Eukaryota > Metazoa > Arthropoda > Arachnida > Araneae > Araneidae > Argiope > Argiope argentata. The sequence goes on from JAOUZG010027077.1 coordinate 10,996, forward strand.
GATGAGTCACGATTTCTGTTGTTATGAGCTGATGGTAGAGTCTGAGTGTGGCGCAGTCCCCACGAAGCAATGGACCCAAACTGTCAGCAAGGCACTGTTCAAGCTGGTGGTGGCTGCATAATGGTATGGGCTGTTTTTACATGGCACGGACTCGGCCCTCTGGTGCAACTGAACCGATCATTGACTGGAAATGGTTATGTTCAGCTGCTTGCAGATCACTTGCAGCCATACATGGACTTCACGTACTCACACAACGATGGGATTTTTATGGATGACAATGCGCCATGTCACTAGGCCAGAATTGTTCGCGAATGGTTTGAAGAACATTCCGGACAATCCCAGCGCATGATCTGGCCACCTAGATCGCCCGATATGAATTTCATCGAACATTTATGGGACATCATCGAAAGGTCCGTTCGTGTCCAAACTCCTGCACCATCCACACTTTCACAATTATGGACGTCTATATAGACAGTATGGCTAAATATTCCAGCAGAGGACTTCCAACGACTTGTGGGCGCCATGACACGTCAAGTTGTTGCACTTCGCCGGGCAAAAGGAGGACCGACACGATATTAACAGTCTTCCCATGACTTTTGTCACTTCAGTGTATATATATATAAATATAAAATCACATTTTAAATAGAAAGAAAAATT
>JAOUZG010027092.1:0-11944 GCA_026289955.1 Argiope argentata
ACGAAAAAAATTGTATTACTTTTATAAAATTATAATTCCAAATTTATTTAGAATGTGGTAGGAATTTTAATTTTAATTTATCGATTTTTTCTAAGTGTGTTCCAGCATTTTTAAATGCTTAGGAGTAAGTAGTTTTCTGTAACGGAATTGATTTACTTCCAATCATCACATAAATTCTAATCTTTTCAATTCTTTAGAATATATTACTACTTAAAATTATTTTTTGTATAAAATCTCACAATCCGAGCTATACAAAAATTTATTACTTAGCACCCGACAAATAATTTGTAAAGTGCAAAACAAACTTGGAATAAATAAAACATTAAAATCCCTTTAAATTAAAATAAAAATCATAATTTTGATTTGATAGTAAAATAAAGTATATATTTGAAACTCAATATGTATATCTTTGTATATGATGTAAATAAGTGTAATGATTTGTTGCCTTAATAATAGCACTAAATCTTTTCCCTCTATTTATTCAACAAAGGGATACAAAAGGGATTTTATTGGCTATATTTCAGAGTATATGATCCATACATTTTGTGTCATTTCAGCAAATTGTTACTTCAAAAAGAAGGTAATTCTTCTATCAGTACAAAGTCAGTTAGAAATTTACGACCATAAACACATTTCACCTTTCGATGCTTTCTCAACGACGTTAAGAGTATAATTTATTACGTTCGGTCACCAACTTTTCAGCAATATTATCAGACGAAAATAATAAATATATAATTATTTGCCAGGACTTTTGTTACAAAACAGTTCCAATGAAGATATAAAAAGTTTTTCTTCGAGTTATTCTAAAAGATTTTGTTCTCAAAAAAATTGATATACTTAAACCATTAATTATGACGTTTTGTGCCCCTCTTGATTTACTAAATTGTGACCCATTAGAATAAATTACTTATTATACTGGTATATAGTAGAAAAAATTCTCATTATGAAAACACTTGCCAATTACTCCGGTTTGGAAAATGAAACACTTTGCCATTTGATATTGGCAAAACTAAGAGTGCTTTTCTTCGTGTACTTATTTCTTTATTATTTAGTTAAAAAATTCTATCCCATTGACCTTGTATTACTTTATTTCGCCTCCTTATTCAATAATAAATGATTATGCTTCGAGAAAATTTGATTATTTCTTACGTGTTAATCATTAAGAAGAGGATGATGGATATTAATTATAATTAATATTAGTATATCCAAAGATAGTTTCATTATTAAATAAACGTTAAAAGTATCTAGTAAGAAAATGAATATTCTTTTAAAATCTCCATATAAGGCAAACGTTGTAGAGGAATTGTGTAAAGGGGGAAAAACTTCTTCTAAAATCTATTGGAACAAATATAGTTTATTGTTTGCTTGGAAGAAACACTACTTTAGAAGTTTAAACATATTGGTATTAGTAGATTAAATAAGAGAAGAAATGAACGTCGATACTTTATTTACTACTTCAAATAAGGTATATTGATAATTTGTCAAATAGTTGTTGATAATTGCAGAAACCTTCTTTGTGGAAATATGAGATTGAGATACCATATTAAAATATCAGAGATTTTTCTTATTCGAAAAGCAATGAAATCCTTATTTGTTAGCAGTTAAATCTGTAACAGGATTAAGTGCACTTGCTAGACCAGGGGTTCTCAAACGCTTAAGACATTGCGACCCCCTTTTTAGACTACGTATTTTGATGACCCTTAAAGTTTTAACTCTGTCTAAAGTTTAGACAGAGATTTTGAAAATTTTACACTTACTCAAGAGTTTGTAGAGTATGTGTCGGATTTTGGCGCCACATTCCTTGACACTTCATCTTTCTCCTTACTAGTATCATCTCATCACGAAAATTTGATTGATCAGTTTACAGATTACATTTCAATTAAGGATATGAGTGGGGTTGTGTGAATAGTCAATCCGTTCAGTGAGAGAGGAGTAACAAAAGCTGGGCTAAGTGTCCGTCATCATGATCAACTGATAGAGATTTCAAGTGATCAGTCACCTAAAGTAACTTTTAACAAAACTTATGTCGACAAATTTTGGATATGTATTAAAAAGGAAAATACAGAACTCTCTACAACAGCATTAAAAAATTTGAATCCATTTTCTTCATATTACAACTGTGAGCAAGAATTCTCCATACTGATATATTTAAAAACAAAATCAAGATATCGCTTGACACTGAAAAATGACATTGCTTTGTGTGTTACAAAGCTCATTCCAGACATTAAAAAATTGGTTAATTACAAACAAGCTCATGTATCCCATTAACTAATATAACACAAAAACCAACTTGTATGTGTATTAAAAGCTTCATGTGTTCTCATTTTTTTAATGAAAACTACAGCAATAAATTAATTTTCCTTAAACGTTTCTTCCACATCTCGTGACCTCCTTGGGGGTCACGACCCACCTTTCGAGAACCTTTGTGCTAGACAAATCTACATGTAAGAGTGGTTCATTGAGTTAATAGCTTATTATTTGACATGCATAGATGTAAGACTGGGTGGAACAAAATGTCCATTCAATACCATTTGGATCAGTGTATATGGTATATAATAAGAAAAGAAGTTACGTTTAAAAAAACATGTAATTTAATTACAGGATATCAAACAATTAAGACATGGAAGGTTAATTGAATTAAAATACTAAATTAAAGTACTTAGATAGCCCCAAAGGGCAAAACCTAACATGATGTCTGCTCATAGTTAAACTAAGTGCCGCTGTAACGTGAAATTACTAAACACTTATCCTTACTGGAGTGAGAGAGAGACCCGAATACCAGTAACTCACTTTTTGCTAAAACTTATGACAGCGTGACATAGCCCCTCGGAGCCCTCTACTACATTACAACAAAACTAAATTGAAATCTTTGTGCATTCTATATAACAGTGGAATTGCAATGGCCACTAATAAATCGCCACATAAATAAAAAAAGGCATTAAAAACATAAGCATGCTTTTAGCTTATCATTTGATTTTAGTGTTTTTAGAAAATTATTTTTAATTAATTAAACTAAAAAATAAAAAGAATTTTTTTTTAAATTTTTGTGCATCTAGATTGTTTTAATTTGGTTCCAAAACTTCCCAAGGCTCACATTTTTGTTTAAATACTTCCAATGAACTGAATTTTTTTTTAAAATCATATCAATTAATTTCTAGGAATTAATTAACTATTTGATCATAAAATATTTAACTTTTATGTTGAAAAATGCTCCTACAGTTTAGAAACTTCTTAAGAATTTACACATACTATCTTCTGTAGCAATATTCCAATACAAAAATTTAATTCAGAAAAGATTATTCCGTCTCTCATAATTTATTTTTCAAATTCAAGAAAAGTTTTTCCAAGAGTTAAGATAAGAATAATGAAAATGAATGGTAGTAATATTATAATGTGCAATACATTAATAAGAATCATGAAATTCCATGAAAAACATCTGGAAAACTTTCGCGGAGAAAAATCAGATATTCAGAGAACTTAAGGTTATTAAAATTCCCCATAAGGCTAAAACTTATTTAGTAATTTATTAAGATTATATACAACTAAAATGAATCAACGTGATAATTTAGATAAATAAGAGCAATATATCAAGCTAACAGATTCCATATTTTCCAGAATATTAATTAATTTATGTTTCGTTTTGTTGTGGCATTTTTTATGGATAAATCTGAAAATTCAATCTCTACCAACCCATTATTTATCGTGATATGTGGTAAATTGCTTTAATTTACTTTCACTAATTCATGCAATATTTTGTAATAAACGACATACAAAGAAAATTTTGTAAACATTATTTATTTTTCGAATATCATATATAATTTGTTTTCAATAAAATAATAATAATATTAATAATAATTTTACTAACAATATTCACACATCAAAATCACAATTATCGATTTGACAAGTATCAAATCTAACATGTAATATATTTTTAAAAAATTAAGCATATTCTTACTTAGATCAACAAAGAAAAATTTATTTTAGTTACTTTTTAATTAAATAATTGCAGTTAATATAAATAATTTATCAAAAATAATTGTTGATTTTCGCTAGAATTGAACTCGCATTCTACACTTTTATGCAAATGCTTTTTACCAATTGAGCTACTACATATTGTTTTCACTTTTCATATCAAACCTCTAAATTTCTATTTAAAGTGTTAAAAATTACTAATATTTGATGAACTAATATTTGAAAAAAAGAAACTTTATTAACATCAAGTGTTATCCACAACAAGTTTTAAAAATGTATTTGAAAATGTATATTAGAAATGAACAGTATATATAGAGAGAGGAGGGGAGAGGGGGGAGCGAGAATTAATAATAGGAATTGAAAAAAAAAACTACTTCTGTTTTTAAGAAATCTAATATTTCTTTACACTTTTTTTCACAAATAACAACTTCATTGCAATTAATTTGCATTACTACTTTTCTGAAACCCATATAGTAAGCAAAACGATTTTTGATACAACGATTTTTGACTAATCATTTCGTTAACGAAAGAAGCGAGCATTTTCCTGTAAAGCTAACGATGAAAGATCCACCTCATTGAATTTATACATCTTTGCTGAGCATAGTCACCTAATTGATATTAAAAGGCTTTGGCATATGCTAATACATTACTTTCCTGTCCCTTTAATATCTAAACTAAAAGCAATTGAAAGCAAGCTGAAGATAAGCAAATATTCTAAGAGTTTAAATGGAAGAAGTTCTTTTGTCTTCCAAAGTATTGTGCAAATGTCCTCCAAATTCCTAATTCCACTCTCGGAATTGAGTTTCTGTGGCTTATCAAAATGGAAATTAGGTGCGAAAATAGAATTTAGTGTTTGATCATCACATGTCCAAAATCTGAATTGCATTCAAGGCGACTGTTGTGAAAAAGTAATTTGTCATTTTTGATTTCCATTTTATTCGATTTAACTTCCGTTTGTCATCCAGATTGCTTTTCGGGATTGAATATTGATTTCATTTCACCCGATTTCGCAGAATATTTACGCCTACTTGCAAGGAAACATGTTTGCAGTTCTCTTACTTTTTAAAAATACTGTTATGAATTTGGTGTAAATTAGATGTAAATATTTATGAATTGTTATATTAATATTGTAAATATTTGTAGCTAGTTTAATTGTAACACACACGCATACACAATTTCTTTCATACTAGACGAACATTAAATTTTTTCCAACATTTTAAAGTGTGGTTGAAGAAGCGATTTTATACTGCTAAATATATATCCAGAAACGTCACTTTGAAATGGTAAATGTAGGTATACTAGTTAGTTCATATTGGATTGGATTGGCTTAAAGCATCTGTGGTTTAACACAGTTTGAACTATTCCAAGAGTAGAAAATTTACAGATAACTTAACTTAAAAGACAGACGTTAATATGAGCAGATAATTAAAAGTATCTGCAATGAACTATTTCCAAATTATCAATCGAAATTATTTGTGAATATGCATCTGAATGTTTTGTGAAAACGAATCTTTCAGTAATAATAAATACAGTTGATCGTTCAGATTCATCGTTTGCATAATCTGTAGATCAATTAAGGGGGGATATTTTGGGAAATTAACTCTCCCATTCGAATTGATGTGATTAGAGTTACACGAAATGAACCGAGTTTTACATGAAGTGTGTATCTGAATTACAAAATAGTATTTTCACCTTAAAACGATTTTATCCACTCCATATCATGTCTTCCTGTACTGAAAAATACTTCAATAAAATTTCCGAATCATGCAATCAACTTTGTTGTTGTTATCACTAATGGCACTTTCCATGGACAAGCTCACTGATGCAGTCTATGATTTTAAGCCGAGGTTGCGTCTCTTGTAATAAAGCTAACTAGGGCCGTCTTGAATACACGCTCATCACATTCTCTTGCACAGCAACTTTTTATAGGGTGGCCACATTCATAGACCTTACAAATAGTACATAGAAGTACAACCTTAGCCTTGTCCGAGACTCGAACCCAGGACTCCCAGATCACGGGGAAGATGAGCTTCATCTATGCCAGAACGCTGGAACAATCAACTTTTTTTGATTATTTCAATTTTATTTTAAAATAATTAACTATTAGCATTCTAAAATAAAACACTAACCACTCTTGATAAGCTGCAAGTAGCATACGGTAATGGCAAAATTTCATGCAGGATATCAACAATCTATTTTCATCTAGGCATATCCGCCCCTTTGCAAAAATATAGAAAACTATTATCTTCTGTGGGAAGCTTTCTATATAAGGACTGACACTTTTTCCCATTAACTTTTGACGCTGCAATTGAGTGAACAGTAGTGGATTTTAGATTTCATCCTGGTCAATAATTTATTTATCTACAGTACCTCGAATATTCATCTACCTTCAGAGGATTATCTCAAAACGCTGGTCAGACCATTCACTCATAAAATATTAGTATTTATTGCTAGATAAGATTTTGAGTGACCTTTTCTCAGCAACCAACAATATTCAAGGAATTCAATCTAAAGAAATATACTTTTATACATTACAAAACTCTTTGTGCATTCCTAATAAATTTCAATTCAACCCAACTTTGATTCAAAATGAATATATTGAACTATAAATCTACTTTTATATTAAATAAGATATTTTTATAATATATAAGCATTAATATTACTAAACTTATTTCTTCTGATACTTAGTGATATGTAGGCACAAGGTTTTATTTCAGACATCATCTGCAGGCCTTTCCGATTTATCAGTTGGAATGTTGCCTTATGTTAAAGGGACTTCAATTTTTAGTTATACAAGCTTTTTGTTTTCTACGTTTTCTACTTGCATTTAAACGACAAACTGATTAATTAATTTATTTGCATGATATATGAACAAGGCATTTCGATTTTAGAAGCTTCAATATGCATCTAATTATAAAGATGGAGGATAAAAAATGCGTAATATTGAAAAAAATCGATTAATCTTTTAAAATTTGTATAAATAAAAAAATTGCGCAAGAATGCTCCATTTCTACGATTCAAAACATTCAGTTATATACAATTTATTTTGGAAAAATATATATGGTAGAATTTTCATTTCAAAAGAAAAATAGAATAGAAGAAATTATCATTACATTCACAAATATAGAAATCAAAATCAGGCATTTTGGCATGCAATATAGAGTTTAAAATAAAACGACAAACAATAGATTTTTATCTTAGTTTATATGCAGATAGCGTAATACTATGTTTTTTTATTTACCATAATAATATTATAACTGGATATATGTTTCAGCATAAGATTAATTATGTTCACAACTAAATTAATCAGTCTGTTTAAACATTCGTACATTTTTTTTAAAATTCCGAATAAAAAAAATTCTTCATCTTAGTTTAGCTAACTTATTCGTCAAACAAAACTTTTACTTAATGTTTTATTATTCACAAAATTTACAGTATTATATTTAAAATTGAATAATCTTGTGTTCCTTCATTTCTTTAATTTATTTGAGCAACATATTACTTTTAATTAACTTTTTTTTTAAATCATGAAGAAATCATTTAATTTGAAATGACTACTTTATCCTGACATTAAAAAACTCAAAGAAGCCAACTTAATTCTACAGTAGCTCACAGTCTCATCAAACAATATTAAAAATTCCTGCAGATAAAAATCTAAAAACTGATTATTAAGTTATCTAATTAAGTAGATCATATGAGACTTTTAACCACTACTCGGTCTTAGGTAATACTTTTTTTAAAAACTGAAATTTCTCTTTAAAATCAAGCTGAACAAACTTGATCCAGCCGTTTCAATCAAACAACTCCTTTTCTAATTATCCTGGGAAATATTCACTATATTAAGTTAATTAACCAGAGATGGATTGGCCTTAGGCGCTGCGAAGGAGAGGCACAGGGTGGTGGTAAAACATTTTAATACAACTTATTCCTTCAGTTTAAGTATGCCCCGAATGCATTCTGAATAATAAATTCCCTCAGTGACGTGTTCATATGATTTCAAGAATCGCAGACCAAAGTTTGCCAGACGTCTGTACAGGAAAGTTAATAGGGCATTTAAGAAAATGTTATGCAACTTAGTAGATTTGTTAATGATTGCTAAGTTTAGAATAGATTAGAGATTTCTACTATTTATTCAAGAGGGAAATAATTTACAACTTCGAAATCTGAATTGAAATATCAGAGAAGCAAAAGATTCAATGGGAAGAAGAAGATTTAAACGAAAACTTTTATTTCAATTTGGCAAATAAAGGAAAAAAAGAATAAGTTTGAAGTTTGTGATTGTATCCTTTTGTTTCATTTTAATAAAAGATTTAAACGAAAACTTTTATTTTACTTTGATAAAGAAAGGAAAAAAAGAATAAAGAATTGATGTTTGGAGTCTGTGATTGTGTTTTTTTTTTAAAGTTTTATTTTAATAAAAGATTTGAGAGAGAACTTTTATTTCACTTTCACAAATAAAAGAAAAAAAAATAAGAATAAGAAATATATGTTTAGAGCTTGTAATTGTATATTCTGATGTTTCATTTTAATAAAAGATTTAAACGTAACATTTTATGTCCCTTTGGCAAATAAATGCGATAAAGAATATATGTTTGGAACTTGTGATTTTATTGTGTTTTTTTTTCATAAAATATTTTTTTAATAAAATATTTTTTTTTAATTTTTTTTTAATAAAATATTTAAACGAAAACTTTTATTTCACTTTGATAAATAAAGGAAAAAATAATAAAGAATAGATATTTGGAGCTTGTGCATATTTTTAAAATTTCATTTTAATAAAAGTTTTAAACGAAAACTTTTATTTCACTTTGGCAAATAAAGGGGGAGAATAAAGGATAATTTTTGGAGCTTTTGAATGTGTTTTATCAATTTCATTTTAATAAAAAAGCCTAACGAAAACTTTTAATTCACTTTATCAAAAAAAGAATAAATAATAGATGTATGAGGCTTATGATTTTAATTTTTTAAGTTTCATTTTACTAAAATAATATTTTTTTAAAGCGTTTGGAAATTTTTTGTTAAAATGTACAAGAAAAAAATGTTCAAAATAATAAGGAATTGATGAAAACTTTTTTTGTTCGAAATTTACTTTTATCGAAAAATCCCCTTTTTTAGAATGTCTTCTTAATTGAATAATCTGTTTAAGATTTAAACCCAGTATCAAGCTTCTGCACCAGTTAAAAGCACAACTACATTTTTTTCAAACAAATGCTCCTTGATGTATTATGTAATACAGTCTTATAATACATAGTTCCCATGAAACTTTACGATTTCTAAAGAGGTGAAATGTTCAGAGTTTGAAAACGTTTCCTCTACTAAAACTCGCAATAAATTCTCTACCATCTAGAAAAAGAAAAAAAAACATATCCGTCAAAGGAATAGAAAATAAAAAGAATTTTTAAAATGGTCCGATAAATGTTTGTGATTACTTGAGAATGAAACGTAGAGCTAAGGATTGAAAATTCTTTAAATGAAAATAAATGAAAGTAAAACATATGTATCCCGGAGACCAAGATATGACCTTAGTTTCATCAGAAGATACGATTCTCGGTTTAAACTTGTCAAACCATTCTATTGTTACGTTTTTATACCGTAGCGGCTTCGGATTGAATGGACTTTACTTGAGGACAGCACAAAAAAAAATTTATTTACAGTTATTTATAGAATGATAAAGTAAAAATTTCAGATAAACACAATTCAGCAGTCAACAGTCACTCACAGCGTAAATGCAAGTCTTACGCACAATAAAAACAGACTGCAAAACAGCTATAGTATAGCACAGCAACAGTAAATCACAGCGAGCTGAATAACACAGCGTTAACAGCAAACGCTAACACAGCTCAGTAATACAAATCCTCAAGTCCAGCGAGACACTTTTTATTTCAGAGCAAACTCTCAACTAACTGACTCACTCCGGCTTCTCGTCCTTATATAGCCGAAGAAGCGCGTGCACCGAATCTCGTGAAAATTCTCAAAACAACGTGCGTAATCCAGCGGCTACTAGACTATTCCTTTCGCCAAACCAATCAAGCTGGCGCGAGAAACCTCGCCAAACGTTGCCATCTTTGGTGAGTTTTCGTGCCACTCACCCGCTTGTCACACTATTACCAATCTATTATTGATGAAAAAGTCATAAAGGTATAAAACAGAAAAAAAACCGATTTAAGTCTGTTTCCATCATTAAATTTAAATTACAATATAATAAGGAAAAAAACAGTTTTTGCAATTAAAATAAAGAGTATTGAAATGTGTAAGAAATGTATAATCGTTATTTATGCTCCTTCTTCCGATGCAAACACTTTCCAGTATACCTATATTTAAAAAAAAATAAAGCAAGAAAACCGAGTTCAAAGTACTCTATTTTAGCCCACCTGCTAAGAAATACTCTTTTGCCATTTTTATTCCCTGTCAGTTCAAATTCTTCAAGCGAGCTCTGACATGTGGGAGAGGATGGAAATGGGTGGGTATTCAGAACCGCATTTGGGGGACTTGTGCGGACGCAGAAATCAATACTCGGTTGACATCTTTCGAAGTGCTGACATACATAGATGTATATTCGAATCCTTCAAGCATTTCACTTACCTGAGAAATTTATAATGCTGAGGTGGGAAGTAAAAAGTTTTCGTGTATTCACCATCAAGTCTGCTTTGGAAGAAAAAAACTGTGAAAAACTCTTTCATTTTTAATGGAAAAATTGGAAAAAAATATCACTTGAAGAGTAATTACGTCAGAATAAAATTCGTTAAGTTTTCTTCCATAAAAGTTCGAATGACATTAATAAGGAAGCATTTTTCTCCTTATTTTATTATTCATTGAATACCAAAAAAAAATCATAAACATAGGAAAATTAACTTTATAAGTCATCAAATGAAACAAGCTAATATGTTTGGATTAACAAATTAATTTTAATACAGATATATACTAAAATAGCTAAAATATTCACAACTTTTTAGCAAAGGGAGAGTTAAATATTTAAACTTATTTTTGATTCATTAATTCATAAACAATTAGTTTATTTAAAAAATATGTACACGAAGTTTGTTTCCACCAACATTTTAAGGCGTAAATTTGTCTTTAAATTATCAATTCGCTGCCCCAAATGTATCGAAAATGATTTTGATGATTTCTAAAAGTTCTCATGAAATTTATTAAATACTAAAACAAATGAAAAATTTTATGCTTTACCACTATGACTTTTAAGTTGTTTATTTAAAAGTTTGATTTAAGATAATATCTTAATATTCGAGAGGGGGATATCATAATTTTTAATAGTTTGAGTTTCCACTCTAATGTTAAGATTCTAGCTTTTAAGGCAAAAGTGGAAATAATATATTTCTGATTGATAAAATGCTTTAAAATAAAGAAAAAAATGTTTTTTTATCGTTTGAGAGAATATATATAAAGCCATTATCATCATATCTGTCAAAATTAGAAATAACATTGGTCATGGATTAATAAAGATATAATAATATCGAACATTGTTTAATGACTGAAATTAACCCAGTCGTAGAGGTGTACTCTAAATATAAATATACTATGTGCATAAATGAGCTTTAAAAATAATTTGTAAAAAAATAATGCATAAATTTATTTTTAAAATATTCCTTAGAGGTTTCTTGTTTCGTTTAAAATAGTGATATAAATGTTTCGTAATTTGATCAATTTTATTCATGGAATGGATATTTTTGCTCAAAAATTGAAGCGCCAAGATTTTTTTTTCGAATTTGATTCGTATTATTTGTAAAACTCATAAAATAATAGATCTAGAAATTTTTTCTAGTACATTGATTCTAATAAACACCTTACCATCTGGTAGCTGTATTTCTAAATCTAAATCGGTTACTGGAAAACGATAAGTACGAACATTTTGTATAAAATATATTTTTGCCAATTTATATTGTAGAATAAAACGTTCTAATGACGAGCACCCTTTGAAATAAATATTAATACCAATTTAGATTGTAGAAGAAAA
>JAOUZG010027099.1:0-20587 GCA_026289955.1 Argiope argentata
ACACACACACACACACACACACACACACACACACACACACACACACACACACAAGAATATTTCAAAAAGGCATTTTCTAACATATAATTAGTTTGTAAAATATTTAACAATTGCTATATGGAAATATATGGGAAAAATATTTATATTTTTAGAAATAAATGAAATGACCCACATAAGGTGACTCGAATGAAAACATGGAATAGTATATAGCAAGTATGTAAAATATAATGCATGAATTACTAGTACAAAAAAAGTACGAACTAGCGTCTAAAGTTATGACTGATAATGGACGTAAATTAAAAACAAAATATTAAGCTAAAATTAGCATTGCTTTTTATAGCATCTATCATATTGCTTAATTTTAATACCCCTGGTCATAGTAAATTGGTATAGTAATAGAAAACATAATGGAGTAGTATTTTATATATAATAAGAATAACAATTCATTTACAAAATATTAAAAACATAAGAAAACTGAGGGAAAGATATTCTTAACAAATGACACATAATTCCAAGCAATTATTTTGGTATGCATCAAATTTAATTTATTTATGATTTAATCCTTATTAACGTTGCCAATTAGAGAATAGAAAATAGTGTTCAGGTTATAAAAAGGTAATAAAATTAAATCGCGAAAATAAATAAATGATACAATTTATTAGACTCAAACGTGTACTATATCCAACAAAAAAATAATACAAAATTATATATTAAACTTTTAATTTATAAAAATAAATAATTTTTGGATAAATAATTCCTTATGCTACACAATATACCTCTATGCTGTATTTTTTTAACTTTTTATTTTTTAAATTGGCTTTTAATGTCTAAAAAGTGAATTCAAGCCACAAAAATAAATTAACATAATAAATAAAATAAATACGCTAAACGAATATGTTTAATTCTTACACTGAAACTTCTGTTAACTACCAGTTAATAATATGTGATAGCAATTATTTAGTGTAGAATAAGAAGAATGAAATTTCTCTTTACTTTTTTTAAAAATTTTTTCTGTAGTTCAAAGTTTTTTACTGTGATATTTGCTTTAAATTTAATTAATAAGTAATTATTTAGTAAAATTACACGCTACTAAATAATTAATAAGTATATATTTAATATTCTGTATCTAAAAATAGTAAGGTTTTAAAGATTTTTTTAGCTAAAATAAAGCTTTTCCCTTTTTCATGACAAAACTACAGTAGCATAAAAATAAGTTACTGTGTTAAAATAAAATATAGGAAATGAAAAAATACTGTTATTTATTAATTTATTATGCATAATACAATTTAAACATTCATATTTTATACAGTCTCAGCAGAATTTTAAAAAAGAAATTAGCTCTAATGAATATATGAAATTTAGCGAATAACCATGAATAAGTATAAAAATTTCACCTAAAAAGGCAAAAATTTCAAAAAATAAATCAATAAATTGATAAGTTGACTATATTTCATATTTGGTGATTTGGAAAACGACAGTACGAGTTAAATTAATCAAAAATAATAATTAATTCATTTATTAAAAGAAAAGATCAATCGAAATTATTTAGTTTCTAAAATTATTTGAACACAGATAAAATCAAAATCTGCAAGAGTTCATAATAAACACCAATAAACATAATTCTGAATAAAATATATATTGACACTATTTAAAATCAAATAGACTGGACCGTCCAGTAATTTTGAATTTCAATAAAAAATCATAAACAGAATTTATTCAAAAATTATGCACATTAATTAAAATATGTAAGTAAATTCTAAAAATTGTGTAAGTCTCAATTCTATGCATCTATCCATACAAGGTTTTCATATTAAATCCCAACAAAGATTTAACTGAGCGGGATTGACATCATCAGTTTTCCAGAACATTTAGTGTGAGAATTTAATGTCATGAATAAACTTTTATGGGCAGTCGAGTTCCCTCACGCATCTACGACCCTTCATTTCGGACATCACGGTCCATGGACAGACAGAATGTGTGAGTTTAGACAGAGGAGGGTGGGGCATGATAAGATAATCTCTCGGTACAATATCTTTAAATCACCGCATCAATAGATGGATTGTAATGCATATAGAATGGCGCGATGTTCACTAAGTAATTTGATATTTCTAACTTTTACCTTTTTTAAAAGTTTTTAGATTTTACATTTATGAAATAAGCTTTTATCATTGAATTTTATACTCTATCCCTGCTAAGCTAAAATTTTAAAAAAATTAATTATTTTTGATAAAAGTTTCAGTCAGAAGAACTTAATCCAGTTAATTAGTAAATTTAATTAAATTTCTGTTCCACATCAGTGGTGACATCTGTTATGAAATTTACGAAACAAATGAGTTTAAAATTCTAATAATGTTTATAAGAAAGGTTTAATAAGCTGACATTCATAATTTCAATATTTAGGAAGGCAAGAAATTTATATGCATTTACAGCATATAAACATAAATATGTTTTTCAAAATTAATTTCACTTCATTATCAGGAAGTAGAATTTTATTTCAACAAATTTGATTATAATTTTTAACCCTCTGGGCGTTTCCATTCTACGAGTGGAACTTCTGTAAAGTGTAGGAAGCGGGACTAGTTTTCTGTCGTGGAAGCGTGTCAGTTTTGCACAAGAGATGCACAGCAAGCGTTCAAGGGTTTCTTTCTTCCCCCTCCCGTTCTTCATGGGAGGTCAGCTAGCCTAGGGTATCAGCAAGTTACCACCTATTCATGCCAAATTTTATTGCTTTCTTTTATTTTGTACGGCTACTAACGTCAGATGGTTTCTGGGAATTGTGTATAGGTTGCTTTTTAACCCCGATTGCTGAAAGCACTTTCTAAACAGTGTAAATATAAACAGATAGGTTTTCACTTACTTTTTGTTGTATATATTAAGTACAGAAACTTTCATCATACATTCGGTCTTATTATGCATATATTTTCAATATTAGCAATTATTGAAGGATTAAAATTGTATTCATATCCTTTTATTATTTTTCCAAATAAATTATTTTGCACCGAGCAATCAATAGTTGCAATAAAGTAGCCTTTTTCTAGAATTAGAACTAAACACGGATAGTTCAGTTAATCAGATATATATAAATAACAATATATAACATAAATTATTTTTTAGAAGAACGGGCATCATATTCTATTATAATAAGAGATACAAATCAACAAATTGATTAGATATCTGAAAAAAAAAGCATAATTCTAGAAATATAATTAGCTACTAATGTATTTATGATCCGAGTTCTTAAATACCCAGTAACAATTTTATCAAAACTCAATATTGTTTGCAATCATTGCTTTTTATTTTAAAAAAATTATGGCATCTCCGCTCTTGAATGCTTCAAAATAAGGAAATTTTAAAGTTCAAACATCGTGAAATATACCAAAGTAAATAAAGATTAAATGTCCTTATTAAAAATTTATTTTTCAAATTATAGAATATTCCAGTGATTTTAAAGTGTTTGTGAAATTTATAAAAATTATCAACATTTTTTGCAATTTTTCTTTCATTTTTCCCATTATTTTGAGTACACATCCAATGAAATTGCTACCTTCAAAAATAATAAAAGGCAGCTTGAACAAACAAACGATTCCTTTTAAATATTATACTTCAATATATTTTATTCCTCATAAATTTCGGTGTGTTTATAATGTTTAGTATTCTTAAAAAAATACAATGGACATAAAATAATTTTCTAATTTTCGTCCATTCTATAAAAGAAAACACTAATGATGTATCGCTATATTTGCTAGTTTTATCAAGTAAGGTAATTCACAAAAGTTTCAGTTGTACTTTGCATAACATCTTTGTATTTTACATCTTTTTATAAAATTGACCGTGGAAAAGTAATTGATGTCTTAAATATGTGAAATTAAACTTGTAAAACATATTTTCACTTATGTAACTTAGCAATATAATCTTTTCTTTCTCTTATTAATGACCGCTAGTAGTGGAGATAACAATCATTGAAATTTTTTTTATATACTTATTTTTTATTTTAGTTACTTTTTATTAAACGATTATAATAATGGCAATTTTCCATTTTCCTGTCTACATATGGTGTTGGACTATTATATTTTGTTCGTTGCTGTTTATTCGTTTCCTTTTTTTCCCCTATCTAATTTATGAAGTTGATGGTGGTCTCATAACCACAAATGACAATCTTCAACTGGCGGGTTCGAACTCGCAGCCGAAAAGATGTGAATCCAGCGCCCAACCAACCAGGTTATCCGGGCCTGGTGTCTCCTGGCGATTAAAATTCTATTTTAGTTTCTTATTATAAATTATTACAATTGTTGTTATTTTCATGTTCCGCTTTACAACGGAAGGAGGGGTGCGATAACTTTTGAGAGTATGGACCGTTGAGCACCCGAGTCCAGAAGTCCGACTTCCAGCCCACACACGTCAAAAACACTTTTTATGGGACGGACTGCATTCATTCATCTATAGATCATAATTTAGATCTAGAACAGAGAACGATCACCTCTGCTCCAGTACGCACTGTTTAACCACTCTCGACATGGAGGACTTGTGACCACGACAAATGTAACGTTCACCACACACACATACGGAAAGACTTCGGTTGTTGGGTTCAAACTTGCAGCCCAAGGGATGTGAAACTAACGCCTACCAACCAGGTTATTCCGACCTGATAATTGCAATTACTATAAATAATCGATCAAAAATTTCTACTAACATTGAATTTTCAACTGCAAGTGATTATTCAAAACCAATTGTGACTTACTACACCAGTTGGGTAGTGCAATACAGATTAGAAATTTCTAATGTAGTTATTCTCAATTATTTTACTTCAAAAGTACTTCAAAATGAGTCGAAAAAACTGATTAATTTACAATGTTTATTTTAACTGCATCAAACATTACGAAAATAAACACAATCGTTTAAGATAATCTGCTGAAAACATGTTAAACCTAATCTCATTGGCGTGGGGGGAAAACAAACTGAATTCGTTACTTATTTAGCGATGGAGAAATGTAGTCTAATTTTTGACGAGAAAGTTGGTTTTTAATTAATTAATAAAAAATTAATTAATATTTGAAAAAAAAACTGTATTGACATCAAATGTCATCCACTACAAGTTTTTTAAAAAAGTTACTTGTACTTGATAGGATGAATAAAAAGTATTTTATTAACGATGGAAAATTTGAAAAAGATATATTTAGGGGGAGGGTGAGCTAACAGCAGGAATTGAAATAAATAAAATGCTGAAAGAAAGCAAATCGTACCCATCCACAACACTTGATACTTAATTTTCATAGTTTATCAAATAGATCTCCAAGAGACAAAGGAAGAAAAAATTTAACTTGATTGATTCATCTTAGTACCAAATTAAACAATGGACTTAAGAAACATGCATGGAGACTAAATGACTAACTTTTAAAATAACATTAGAAAGCAGGATAAGAACTGAAAATGTATAACTATTTTATATTAAACATGATAACGTACATTAACAAATTCAGCTTTTTAGAAACGTTAAAATATTTGGAAAGTTTTCTAAACAAGTGATTATTTATATAATTGACTTAAAAATAAACATTTCTTTCTCAAATTTCAGTTCGATGTAGCATATTGGATATGGCTTAATCCCTTTTTTAAACACTTCCTGAATCTTTTTGAATCCAATTTTTAAGCTTTTCTGAATTCAATAGCCGGAATTAAAAAGGCAGAGCATTCACTAGAAATCATTTCAGTCAAATAATTTGTGAAATTTTTAATTTTTTCCTTTCTCGTAAGTAAAAATATTACAATTTTCTTAAATTAATTGTAAATAAGTTAGATGTAATCTTGTGTCAAATATTAGATGAAACTAGTTGATAGGAAATCTGTATGCCTGAATCTGTATGTAAAAGTCGTGTTTGCGTATACATGATATTTCAAAACAGAAACACCTTGATATATTATACGTGTCGTACAAAATTATCAAAATGTAGATTTGTATTAAATTTTTTAAATATAATGTGTCAAAATATTGATTATCCATGAGTCAGTCTTTCCGTGAGTGTTTGAGCAATTATTTTAAAATACAAAAAAAAAAATAGATAAATGAAGTTTGGTACGTTGCTTTGACATCTTTACTGCAAAAATATAGAATTTTCACTCCAATATAAAAGATTCAAAATTCATAATTGTTTCTATTCAAATATACTAAAAAATACGGATAGCGCTACACTGCATAAGCGTATGAGAAAATATGAAGATTAATACTACCATTGATCTTTATCATGATTGTAAATCCTTAGATTACTTTTAATAATAATAATAATAAAAATAAAATCTTGATAAAAATTACTTTCAAGTTTGGGTCCGACAACTTTTAATATCGTTCCACACCAAAGTGTGCAGTTTATGAAGTTTTCTTCCATAAGAAACACCTGCCAAAATTTGAGTAAAGTAATGCAAATTCATTTATTTGATCTTAGTAAATAACAGTTTATGATTTCAAGCCATAGCTATGAACTCTAAAACTTTTCCATATTCATAAATAGTTTATTGTTCACGCAGCATTGAAGCCTTTATTTGCATTATTTTCCATTAGTAGGTTCAAATCATGTCATTAAAAGTCGTGCTGCATTTTGCACAAGATTTTTCAAAAGCTATGTGATTTATCCATTCAGATTTTAGCCTCTAATGAAGAAGTCTCTTTAGCATAACAAAGAAAAAATTGCTTAAAAACTGTAAAATAAATGCAGAATTTTTGAGTTTTTTAAAAATTTTATATATCTACCGTTTTATCTAAGAAAAGTATCTTCTTTGATAAACTATTAAAAAAAATTGTTAAGATAGTTTACAGAGTCAAAACTTTTAAAATGGATTCAGTTAAAATTTTTCAAACATTTAATTTAATTTATTTTGCTATTTCTTTTATCTACATCAAGGTATAAATACTAATAACGAAGTATTAAAAGTTAAATATTAATTGTCAATAATATTAGTAAATATCTAAGCATTAATAACTAAACTTCCCAGATATAAATAATTAAAAAAATGTTTTTATTGTTTCTTTTATGAATTTGAAAGAGATTATTTCATTCCGTTCAGTATACAACTTTAAAAAGTAGTTGCATAATAAAAAATCGAACACATAATTTCATGCTATTACACAATATAAATCTGAAAAGAGAAACAATAAAACAGTATACTTTATTATATTCTTCAAAATTTAGGCTACTTTAAAACACAAAATTCAATCGCATCTGTTTACGTTGAGCGAAGAAAAATAATTGGAGGTAGAGATTAGAGTAAAAAAAATAAATTTTCATTTAAAAAATAGTTTAATTGTAAATGCGAAATATATTTAATTTATTAATTATATATTGATAGCAATTTTTCAAATATATTCCTTCTGAGTTTCTAATGCTTCAGTGCGATGTTTAATCACAAGAGAGCATAAAACCGCATTCTGAATAAAAATTCAATGGAACTTTAAAACAAAATTTTGTTCAAATAAGCTTTATCCAAGAAATACTATTGAAACTAAATACAAATTAAATCTAAGTACACACAGACGCTTATGGGACACACAATTTGAGAAACTTTTTTGTTCCTCTTTTATTCATTGATATCTTGTTCCTCTCTTACTCAGTGACCATTCAAAACGCCCTTTTGCCCTTAAGGGCTCTTCGAGCCCTCAGTTCCTTTGGCATCCTTGAATGGTCGTAAAACATCCATTGTGCTGACTCCCTTCCGATCCATAAAGATGTCCAAACTTGTTGGGGGAAAGAAAGACGTTAAAATGCGTCGGCAACGCTAGGAGAACCGACAACCCCCTACGTTATTTTCCGTGCACAGCGAAAGAGTGTCGACTTTTAGCCTACGTTAAAATACGTGCAGCGCCCTTGCCGTGACGTCTTGCGGCTACGTAGAAATACGTGCATAACCCTTAGAGGGTTAAATTTTAACTAAAGAAGAATTGATATTTAAAAGTAGAAAGTTTTATATGAATGCAAATTGATAAATATATATTTTGTATACATAAAATACTAATTATAATTTTATCAGTAAAATAGTTTTCATTCAATTATTTAACAGGATTAAAATGCAAGACAACTATAATTTTTTTTAAATAATGAAATAAATAAGAGGTTTAACTATTATTTAAGCACATAATATTGAAACAAGCTCTGTATTATCAGGTGTCAATACTTTTGAAGAAAACCATAAATGATTATTAAGCAAAAATATTAGATTGAAAGAAAAACCGTTCAATAAACAAATTTAAATTAACACATTATTTAAATAATAATAATAATAGTTTTTAATTTTTCTTATAACTTCGTATCTTCTGTTTTTTTGACGAATTTATTGTAATTAATTCACAAATAATTTACTATTTGTTTACCATGAATACTTCCAATTTACTGATAGATGGAGCTATTTATTTTTAGCATACATTATCACATATAATATATTTCAAAATTTTCCATGAACCAGAATAATGAATTTCGACTTCCATGTTAAGGTATTAACTTTTCTAAAAATTGTTGGTTTGTTATTTGCATTTTTAGGCACAAAATTCATTCTTGGCCATACTGCGCCATCCACATGATAAAAATTAGAGAATTGTTGATTTTTGAAATTTCATATAAAATGAAGTATGTTTATGCATAAACTGATATAAAACAAGTAAAATGATGACGAAAACGAAATGTGAAATCTTTGTTTCAAAATAATAATTAAAACTGGAAAATGTTTAAGTTAAAGATACGGTAATATGTGTGTTGAATTTAAAGTTTGATGTGATGAATTTGATATGAGTTGAGTTTGATATGATGAATGAAAAAAAAAACTGTGGAATGGAAGTAAAAAGCTGAGCATTCAATGAAAATATAACGAATAATCAATTCAATGAGGCTAGATGAAAAAACCCCTCAAGTATTGTGTTTTAAATTTCTACACCACACCAGTAAGAAATATCATATTCATATAACTATAAACAGGCCTATTTATTCACCATTTCTTTGAAATTAAGCTTATTTGTCTTACTCATTTCCTTCTATCACCACCCATGAAAACTAATCATGCATTGCTTATAAATAGGATAAAATTGTATTCGTTTTTTTTTTAATTTCTCGAACAATTTATGAAAGGTGGATAGTAGTGAAATTAAATGTAAATCATTCTTGAGTAATTAACCCAAGATGCTAACCATTCGTCTCCTGACGAACGCTTAACTTCGACTATTCTTCCCTATAACGGTAAATGGGTCGTTCTACTCACTACTTTTACCGGACCGTGGGAACTACAGATGAGGACATTCCTTTTCTTCAAAATATTTCTGCTTGTAGTATATCCAGAACAATAGTCTTCTCAGAGACCAATGGCTATCTGTCCCGTTAGTCTTAAGAAGGTATATCTGTGTATGTTTGGAGATGTCGAAGCATTTTTTGGAGAAAATTTGTAGGCCAGAAGCTATCCGTCAATTATTGAAAGAATTAAGTAGAGAAGATTCTAATTCTGAGAATGAATCGTCAGATGAAGATTTTATTGAAGTTCTTCTTGCTCCATGGATGCAGAAGATTCTCAAAATATTTCAACTTTGCCTCGATCAACAAGGATTATTATATGTGAACTTCTAAAATTGAATTTAAACATTCAACGACCTGAGCAGTCCGAAATTTAAAAAAGAAAAAAAAAATGTGTAGTTTGTCCATATAATTTGCGCAGAATAACGCGGAATTTTTGTTTGTTATGTTCAAGAGCAATGTGCAGAGAACATCACGCATATATGTGTAAAGACTACTTCGAAAATAAATGAATATTTTTATCCTACTTGACAATCAAGAGTTATGAAATCATATGCTGGTAGCATGGTTTTATTTAAATGAGCTTTAAAAATAGATTTTAAATGCACTTCATCTAGGAGACAAATGGTTATCATTCATGTTAGTTTTTTAAAGGTTACCTTTCTAGGGTTAAATTATTTTAAGTTAATTACAATTCATTCTTTATTGAATCCCACCACATTTTGTGCGAGTTTAAGACAATTCTTCCCAAGCGTACGTTAAGAATGCCTGGAGAAAATATAATATCTTTCACTGGTTATAAAATCCCACTAAAATATTTCATTTCCACCCGCTTTATAATGGAGATAAACTTCAAATCATTAATTTCAAGGAAGACATCATAATTGACTTAAATCAGTATTCAAAAGAATAATTTCAGTATCGAAATGCGTTTTTTTTTCATCCAATTCGTGACAGATTCGAAATACGACGGACAAAATAATCTTTCCATCAATTACAAAAACTGTATTAAAAAGTCGTTATAGCTGAGTCATTATACGAAGCGTCATTTGGAATTTTCTGCTTCTCGCGAAGTATTAATAAGGTACATAATTAGAATGGCATTTTTCTCGCATTAGGGAATCTCTTCATTTTCTAAAAGAATGAGAGGGAAAAATAAATATAAAGATAAATCTTTGAAGATATATTCGTCGTCTGAAAGTTTAATTTTTATCTCCAAATAACGATCATTCCAGATTTATTGCTGGCAGCCGTAAGAAGGCGAAAGTGCTAGAACTGACAGGTCCTCGGAATATTTTAATTATAAAATAGTTGCTTGTTTATATTTTTTTTATTTTATCTTCCCTCTATCTTTCTGTTTGTTTAAAATTATCTTTGGAAAGTAATTTCGTGATTGGAATTTCTATTTTTATGGGCAATTTTTGTTGCTGGATGGAAACAAAGAATATATTCAGTAGCTGGCGTGAGAATTAATACTTTAAAATGATGAGATTTTAATAATGTAATGGTTAAAAAAGATGCGCTTTATCAGAAAAGCTGAAGACTGACCGATGAGAAAGTTTTTCTTTGTTTTCAGTTGGAAAAATACTAATTAGTTTCCTGAAAATATTTGATAGACAAGATATTTTGAAATAGCCGGAGGCAAATATTTTTGAAAAACTTCATTGAAGCAATGGGAATGATAAAAGAACTTTAAATTAGACTTTAAATCCTAGTTATTGTAAAATAAAAAATATATATTTAATTTTACGGCTGATAAAGTTTTGTCTTATTTTTCACTAAAGAAGTTAATTAAAATAATTTTTTGAAAAACTTTTGTTTTACAAAAGAATTGAAGGAAATATAATTAATGATTCTGAACTCTAAACATACAAAATAAGTTTTGTAAATCGATAAATAAAATATACTTCCTGTAATTTTTTTCGTGAACAGCACTTTTAGAAAATAATTATACATAACAAAAGTTTAAATTTATTTCAATACCTGTACTGTTTTAAATCCGTATTTATACTAATAATATAAAATTAAGCCATTTTAAGATGATATTCGTATCATTTGAATAAAATAATATGTGAAATTAATTTGTTATTATTGATGCAGATGGATTAAAATATAACGTCATGCCAACGAAAATTATTGATTTTAGTAGTGAGACGGATTCTTCTATTTTTAGAAATTACTTATTACCTTACCTCATGCTTTACAACAATATAGAATACAAGGAAATAAACACGTCTGATTAAACGTGAAAACAATCGTAGTTACGGCTTGCTGATTTTTAAAAAAGTTGCTAGTTTTCCATATGCTACATTCGAATTGTATATTTTATAGCGAATTGATTTTTAGGCAAGCATACATTAGCATTTATTTCATACTCATTTATTGCTTGAATTTTTTTCTGTTTCTTATATTATTACTCATTTATCTCTTGTATTGTTAGTCATTTATCTCTCGTATTATTAGTCATTTATCTCTTATATTTTATTTTAGTCTCTGATAGTGTTAGTCATTTATATTTACTCTTGTCTATTTTAACACTTTATCATTTTCCTATTCATTATCTAGAAGTTAAATTTCGGGCTTCAAATAAACACATGGAAAAGTCTAAACGTTAAATATAATGTTGGTACCGTAATTAAAGCTTTATAAGATAGATGATGTCTATTGTTCACAAGTAATTACTTTTGTATCGAGGTTAGGTTACTCGGCTTCAAACCCTAACATTGGGAGTTCAGCCTTAGGGCTATCCTCATCTGACACAATGATGAGCCCGCGATTTTGAATAAGCAACCTTCGTACATCTTTATTTCTCGATTGCCCTCTACTGGCAGCAAAAGTCGTGATTCGCCTTAAATACAACAACCAACTTCACCACCAACTCACACACACTCGGCGTAATTCTGGTGCAAATTTATCGTTCGTCTCACCACCTGCTTACGGGTGGGAAAGTATGTGGTGAAAGCTTTATAAGCCAGATAACATTTAAGGTTCACAAATAATTGCTTTCGTATTGTGGTTATGTAACTCGGCTACTAACAAGAACATTGTAAGTTAAGGCCTTGGAAAATCCGCATATGCTACATTAACCCCCTTTAACACTTTGATTATTTACTTATCATAATAGCAATGTCAAATTCCGCTTGTATCTTTTATTTAAAACCCTATTAACTTAAAACGTTAGTGTAATTAAGTATCGTTAAACACTAGCAGATCAAAGTTCTTACATTTTATGTAACTTGTAACTGGTTACTTTTTTGAAATCATTTTAATTCAAACTAAAACCTAACTGTTAATCTACAATTTCTCATGACCTTTCATTTGATGGTGTTGATAAAAGTAAAATAAGGAATTAATTTTTATTTCGAGATAAATAAATAATTGGCTGTAGAAAATAACTAAATCTATTAGTTATTTTATTTTCTTATTTTCTTATTCATTATTCGCTTATTTGGTTAGTCATTTATCTATATATATAAAAATCTTTGTCCTGAGATAATATATATATCAACGCACAGCCAATACCGCTGAAGCCCCATACTTGAAATTTGGCTGGCATGTCCACATGATTACGAAAGCACCCACTAAGAAAGGGTTTTTTTGAAATATCAATTAGTTCAGAAGAAATTAATTAAAACCCCTTAATTTCTGTGAAATTAAAACCCGTAATGTTACTTTCCGTGTGAAACACAGCCTTCCGGAGAAGCGATCGCTTCACCGTACTGTATCGTCCCGTAAAACAACGTTTTTAAAATTGCCATCGTTACGCGTCCGTTCAACTTATATTCAATATCGCAGGGGAATCGGATGGACTTTTTATCGTAGAACAAGGAGGTATAATTTATTTTACGTAATATCGACGCAAAAAATAAATATCGATTTTTTTAAAAAAGGTCAATTTTGACGGGTCTATTTCTTGAACGGCTCTGTAAAATAGACGCTTAGTTGGAAAAATACAGAAAATATGTTTCCTGAAAGACAATACACTGTAGTATTCTGCAATACAATAAAAGAATCTCATTTTTAAAACTGAATTTTTGGCGAAGTTTTTAACGAAGAGGCGAAATTTCGCTTTAATATTTAACTACGCCGAAACTTTTCAAGATAGCTTTATCAAATTTTTTTTACATAAAATTCGATAAATTTTTCAAAATCGTGTGAAAGATTGTAAAAATCTGAGGGAAAACTGCGCATTTAAATTTTTTTTGTCGTTTATTCGGTTTTCATCTTCAACATTACAGATCTAATCAATTGATAAATAAAAATGAGACTAAAATTTTTTATATAAAATTTTGCATTGTTTTGGCATACCCTAATCCATTTCGAAAACAATCCAGCAAAAATTAAGCGTCTTATGAAATAATTTCTGATTTTGTAAAGACTGCAATCGAAAAACGATTTTGAGAGATTGGTTGGTTGGTCCAAAACCGCGAGCGAAAAGGCAGTATTATATGGTTTAGAGATTTGTTGTGTTTGCTTAAAATGCTTTTCTTAATAATAATATCAATATTTTTTTACACTGTGCAATGATTGCCATGCTACCAAATAACTTTGCTTATTAAAAATCCTGTCGGCGACCTTCAGATTGCTAAACTAACCGAAAGCGGCGCGTCTGAATAACAGGTTTGTTCTGAAAAGTGTCAGGATTTGGACAAAAAGAATGCTTTTCCCTTTTGCGATTAGTTCAGCACAGCGGGGGTAGGTTGATTAGCGGATATAATGTTGTGAGTGACAGCTGTTGCTTATCGCAGTCTTTCGATTTCGAAGAGCATATTTCTTTCAGTCGATCGAAATAACATAGATTGAAAACGCAGATAATTTGATTGTGTTTTAGAGGATTTTTGATTATTTCAGGAAACACTACATAAAATTTACATGAGAAATAAATTATTGTATGCTTAATAAGATAAGATTTATCCTGATATTGTTGATATAAAAAATAAGCCGATTGAATGGTTGTGCGAGCGTGCCAACTTATCTCCAAAAAATGATACAGCCGCAGAAGTCAACAGAATCTTATTAAAGTCGTTTAGTGGAGAGGATATTTACTACAAATCTTTTGATACAACAACAAATCGTGATGATGCAGTGCAGTATCCAGAGGAGTTTCTGCACACCTTAGACCCTCCAGGTTTTCCACCTCACATACTTCACCTGAAAGTTGGGACACTGGTAATGCTACTAAGAAACCTTTGCCCACCAAAGTTATGCAATGGAACCAGACTACAAGTGACTAAACTTAATAAATATGTAATCGAAGCTACGATGATTACTGGATGTGCTCGAGGAGAGGTGGTTTTAATACCTCGCATTCCACTAATTCCATCGGACTATCCTTTTGAATTTAGAAGAGTGCAGTTTTCTGTAAAAGTTTGCTTTGCAATAACCATTAATAAGTCACAAGGGCAAACATTAAAAGTAGCAGGGATCGATTTAAGAGAAGACTGTTTTTCACACGGCCAGTTTTATGTAGCTTGCTCCAGAGTCGGTGCATCAAGCGGTTTAATTATTTTAGCACCAGAAAAAAATGTTGTATACAAAGAAGTTCTTGCTTAAACGTAGGTATAATAATAAAATGTGGATGGTCTGTGCTTGCGAAGAAAATCAAAGCTTTAAAAGGATTGTTAAGGACAGTTTAGAATCGGTTTATATATATATATAAGGAGTCCAGGAGGCCCAGGACCCTCCCAAAATTAGAAAAAATTATAGGTAATAAGTAATTATTATAGGTGTAATTATATTGTAAAATTATGTAGGTAATTATATTTCTAATTCTATTACGCGAGCAATGTCGGGTACGGGAATGCTAGTCTCTTATAAAATTAGTAATTTATATCTTATTATCATGTCGGAACATGATGCTTTGAAGAAGAGGTTTTTGGCGTCAACAAAAATCAGTAGGTGAAGATTAAAAATCGTATTATCTGCACGAGCATCTCAAAAAATCAGTTTTTAATAACGCGTGGTGATTTCATTTACAAAAACTCTGATTTTAAAAAATAAGTTAATGACTACTGCAAATAAAGCCTAGGAAAAATCCCATTTTGAGCATGCGATTATATGGAATGAAATAAACGTGAAATGTAATAGTTTTTTGAACAAGGCGATACAAAGTTTTTTTAATCGTTTGCAATACTAAAGTGGCTCATTCAATGAAAGAAAATGAATAAAAGGTATAATTTAACTCGCACGAGCACGTGGTGTTTGGCGGTTGAAGAAATTATGTTCTGACACGATACATTGAAATGTGCATAGCAGATTTCATTTTAATTTTTATATTATATTTTGCCTCTTATATTATTAACCAATTATCTCACATAATATTTTACTCACTGATAGTATTAGTCATTTATACTTAGTCTTGTTTATTTTAAAACATAATTGTTTTTTGTACAAGTATTCTTAGTGGCTTCAGAATGAATGCCAAATTAAGGACCACTGATTTTATCAAAATATTTATATACTTAGGAGATAAAAATGCAGGTTCCAGAAAATACCAGAATCATGACAATATATTTACTTATAAGTGAGATCTGACGAGATAAAAGATTCTATATTTTATAATCGTGAATATACAAGAAAAGCTTCTCACCAGAATGCTATACTTATTTAAGATGTGTTGATAATTGAACAAACTCTCTAAATACGCTTTCTGGTATTATTACTTTATCGAATTAGTGATTTGTTGTCTGATTATAATGTGAGTTTCTGCAAATGTTATTCTTAGTTCTTCAGTTGTTCTGAAATAACTGCTTCGCATAATTTCTTGTCAAATAGTCAATATTCGTTGTGAAACTACTAGGATTCATCCACATTCTCAGTCTCTGGCGATTTATTTTGCAATTTTAATATACTTTAAATACATAATTCATCTTTTAGATGATATAGAAAGAGAATACATATTTTAAGAGTTTCAGGAATTGTAGATTAAGAAAGAGTAGTAAATAAAACACCCAATTATCAAATTGCATTAACGTATGTAAAATCAAATGGACGAAGGGTGTGAAAATTATAATATAATTCTTGTCAGATATTTTCTTCTTTAAGACACTTATTTTTTACATATTTCGCTTATTACTAGATATTTATCCAGGATATTTTGATTTTTTAAGGAATTAGATGTTTCTTATGTACGGTTATTTCAAAAAGAATACAGTAATTTCTATCTATTAATTCAAACACTATTTTGTGCATGAGAATTTAAGTACTTTTAGAAACAAGTAGAATCTCAAAATCTTTATGGAATTAATTAAAAAATAACTAATATGTAATGGTTGTAAAATCTTATTTTATTTACATCTGAAAAAAGCATTTTTCCTGCAAAAGAAAAACAATAATAATATAAGCTTCAAAGCTAAGAACTTTAGCGTAATATAATAATTTCTTATAATAATATTTCTAGCAATAAAACATGTTTTGGATTTCAATAAAAACAAAATATAAGAGCGAGATATTTAATACATTATCCGTCCGAATTCAGTAATGTATTAAAAAATATGATAAACTATCAACAGAAAAACTTGCTTAGTTTGTTGATGTAGTCTACTTAAAAAGAATTAACTTTTTTTTCCTACGTATTTCCTTAAAGAAATCTTTAAGCTTTACAGGGAAATCACGACTTCAACCGGTTATCCAGAACTCAAATGTTTACTTTCATGAAAAACGTGAAGAAAATCGATTATCTTTTTTCGCAGCATTTTCTCATTATCTCCAAATTCCTCGCGTTCAAACAAGATATGCAATTAATTAAGGTTACAACATCTAATTCTTAATTCTATTATCAGGTTCTGCCTTCAAAAAATAAGCGATTTTTTTCTTCTTGTTTTCATATCCACGCTTTCCTTGACGTTGTTGATTGGCAAAAATTAATAGCCCATTAACTCAGCTAATTGAACATGTGTAATAGAAAACAAAATGGCACACTGCAAAATTCTACAAATTTGTGATTAATAGGTGCATAGATGTTTGAACCATAGAAGAAAGTCTTTATGCTTATGAAAATGTAAGGTTCTTAAATGCCTAATGTTTTATGTTTCCCAAACGAAAATGACACTTTTTTTTCATTGGACTGGTTTGCATTTTTTTGCATTGCCATTTCAATGATTCCTCCAGAAATTGCTTGAATTCACCTTAAACCAATATTTTTTAAAGAACTCCTTGTAATTTAAATGCATCTATTCGTATTTTAATTACTTTTTAAGAATTTTGTTTTTAACCTTTTTTAACATTTCTGATTGCAAAAAAAGAAAAAAAAACCCTTAAAATTGCAATTAAATAAGCTTATTGAATATATGTTTTATTAGACAAAATACAACCCTGCACATGAAAGCACCAAATCTGAACCATGTGTGAAAATCTTTATGATTATTAAAATATTATGTGCTTAAAATGCTAAATATTTTACATTTTCTGGCAAAATCATTTTATTGCTTTTTCAAGGAAAATCATTTTATTGCTTTTTGTTGCTGTCATTTTATTGATTTTTACCCTATAATTGACTAAATTTATCTTTAATACCAGTATTTTCTTAAGATTTATTTATAATAAAAATGTGCACTTCCTAATTTTAATTACTTTTTCTAATTAATATCGTTTTGAAGTCTTTTTATGGTTTCTGATTGCAAAAAAATCATCCTGTTAATTTAGCTGATTAAACATGTCTTATACTATAAGACAAAATATAGCACTGTAAAATTCTGTTAATTTGTATGATGATTGAATCATCTATAAAATTCTTTATGCCTATAGAAACATGATGCCCTTTAAATGTTTAATATTCTATATTACCCAACGAGATTTTTCACTGGTTTTTTATAGGACTTTTTAACTTTTCATCCCTGTCATTTCATTGTTCCTTGGAATTGCCTAAATTCCTCATAAATACCAGCATTTTCTAAAGAGTTATTTGTACTAAAGATGCGTACTTTCTTATTTTAAAAACTCATTCTAACTATTTTTGTTCTGAAACCTTTCTTTATGTTTAGTGTAGCAAAAAATTTATATTCAGTATTAACTGAACTAATTGAACGCGTATCGAACTAATAGACAAAATATATCATTGTTAAATTCCGTAAATTTGTATGCGATGAATGAAATGAGATCTGAATCATGTAAGAAAATCTTAACGACTATTAAAATGTTGTGCTCTTAAATCCATAATGTTAAATATTTTCCAAAACTATATTTCACTTCCATTTCATGAGACTTTTTGACTTTTTGGCGCTGTCGTTTCATTCCCTAGAATTGTCTTAAGTCACTAAAATACAATATTCTAAAGAATTCTTCGAAATTAAAATATGCTTTGTCTAATTTTAATTGTTTTTATTTTATTTCCATACTGGAGCTTTTATTTACATTCTTAATTACAAAAAAATTCATTAACTCGACTAATTAAAGTAAAAAGTAAAAAACAAATATTTTATTGCAAAATCCTACAAATTCCTGACCAAAGGCTTTAACAATATCTGAACTATGTAGGAAAAACTTTCTACTTATAGAAACATATTGTTCTTACACGCTTAGTGGCTTATATTCTCCCCCCCCCCAACATAATTTTTTATTGCTTTTCCGTAGAACTTTTTGATTTGTCATCACAGTCATTTCATTGATTTTTCCTTATAACTGCCTAAGAAATGTTTTTTTGATGCAAAATTTTTAAAATCTTATTTTAATTAGTTTTTCTACTTATTTTAGTTTTGGGGCCTTTCTTGATTTCCTTCATTGCAAATTATTACGCGATTGAACATTGTAATAGAAAACAAAAGCAACACTGCTGAATTTAACAAATGTGAGATTAAGGGCTTTGACAAAGTATAAACTATATAAGAAAAACTTAATGCTTGTGGAAGTGTAATGTTCTTCATTGCTTAATGTTTTATATTTTCCATTGATATTATGTTTTTAATTTGGCTTTTCAGAAAATCAGCGAATTTTCAGATATTGCCCAAAGAACTATTCCTGAACTATTCTATAGTTCTCGATTTTTTTACTGATGTCTTTATTTATAATTTAATTAATGTTATTTCTTTTTTCTTCTTACAATTATAACTTTTTTAATAATGTTAACTAGTAGAAATTTAAATTTTATCAACTCAATTAAAAGGTTTTGTGTACTTGATGACAAAATGTAATACACAATACAATTTAATAAATTTGTTGTTATGCCTTATGCCTTAAAAGAAAGAGATTTTTACGTATATTTAATTTTGATATTTTTTTCAATAACTCTTTCAATAATACAATAATATTCTTATTAAAAATTTAAATAAAAATCTATTTAGAAATGTGTGCTGTTTAACAGTCAAAAACTCTTGCAGGACTCTTCTTGACTCAATGCTTATCTTCAAAATGAATTTCAAAGAAATAAACTTTTGATAATTTGATTGAAAGTAAATTAATAACGGAAATGTTGTCTTCACTAGAAAAATTACTATCAATTGAATTTTGCGCTGTTTTGTTTTACTTATGAAGATTTAAAAGTATTTTCTTTTATCAAAAACATTTTTTAATTAAGTACTTTTCAATTCGATTCTTCTGTCTGTGACCCATAATATACGTAAAACTATGTAGTTTTCCTATTAAAAATGTAAAATTTAGATACAAAAATCACCAATATTGTAAACCAATTGTAAATGGTTGAGTATTAGACCGTCAATCCGCCAACAACGCGCCAACCGCACCAAATTTCATTTTGGTGGTAAAAATTCTTTAATTCTTTTGAATGCGTGGCACACCACTTTTGGCGAAATGGCGATATATTGGCGACTGTTTTTTTTTATTTGGCGAAAATGATCGACGGCTTTGTACTTAAGTTCCTTCAATTGTTGAGAATAAAATGCTTTTTCTCATTAAGGTAATTAAAATAAATTATTGTGCTTAAGATTTACTAATAGTTGTAAATGGTTGAGGATAATGAAGTTAATTTCTTACATTAAGTTAATATTCATTTTTTTTAATTTCAAGTATTAAAGAACAACTTTTTTGATGTTCAAATTTTAATAGTGCTATTTAAGTGAACAGTGTAACAGAAAATTATCTTAACCTACTCAAAAAATAACTATTTAAAGAAAACGAAAAAAAGGTACTTAAGATATTGAATTTCAATTTCCCATGTAATTTATTGATTAGTTAAGTCACTGTCTAAATAAAGGACATCGTAAAATGCCCTTGAATGGCCCGTCCTCATAATGACAGGCTTAATAATGATATGATGTCAAAATAAATAAACTCGTATCCTTGAAACGGAGGGTAGAAAAAAAAACCCATTAAAGCATTTTTCCACTAAAAAAAAATGTTTATCCTAAAGAGTTTACGACGTAAATTTTACCTTC
>JAOUZG010027113.1:0-18337 GCA_026289955.1 Argiope argentata
TGACTTATGAGCATTCATGGTCGCAAGGCATTAGAAGAGGCACAAAAGGCAAAAATGAAAAAAAAGGAGACTATTGTAAAATAAAATTTCAGAATTCTGAAAATATCAGAAATAACAATGCCACAAGAAATTTCGTCTTCCGAAGTAAAAAGGACCCCGTCTGTGAATAGAATAATATCCAGGAAATTCATGTCTTCAACAGCTTTATGTAGAAACTGAAACCTAAAGACAGATATCGAACACTGAATATGAAATGGAAACTAAGTAAAAAGAAAGAAACTAAGCCATTATGGGAGAAATGCAAAGAATCTAACTTGTAACGAACTCTTAACGTACTGTGTATTGTAATGATTTGATTCTGCCCGATCAAATAAGAGGGTAGTGTTTAAAGACAAAACATTTATTTACAGCCTTGTTGTTACTTATGGTACTTGCATATTGGACAAGCCCCCCGCTGATACAGCAGCAGATTTAAGCCGACAGGAGCGTCTCTTGTTTTTGAAGTAGCGTCAACTAGGTCCAAGAGTACGACTTAGCTACACACTCACCAAATTTGATGCACAGCCCCTTTTTACAGGGGCGCACAGTCACACAGCTCACAGAGAGCACATGGAAGAACAAACATGCCCAAACCGGGACTCGAACCCGGGGCTCCCAGAACGCGAAGAAGACGGGCTACCTCTGTGCTAGAAAGCCGGCATATACAGCCTTATATGCAATAAACACAACTTTTATCATCTAGGTTGGAAAATCCAATCTCCAGCTCGATTCCACCAAACTTCTCTCCAAAACCTCCAAAAACTTCTCTCTATCTGTCTCCCCCATAGCTGCCCGGATGTCATAACGGTCAAACAGGTGTCTCTTAACGAAGGAGAGAATCTTTACAGTATCATCGATTATTCACCTCCTCATCGGATACCGTTTCTTTCATGATCAGAATTCTCGTTGATTATGATCTATCCTCAGTACACCAACTACCCTTAAATGTCCATATTGATACTAATTTTTATACACAAATACATGTAAGCACTGTCCAGTGTAGTCCGAGGATTTCGTTCACACTTGCGGTGAGCAATTTTTCCTTTTCGCTATCTTTCAACGGCCGATGCTTATTCTTTCTACGACCGCTTCAATTTAAGCAAGAAATTACTTCTCTCATGCTATGATGATCGACGCTACTTATGGCTTCTGACTGACCTGGTCTTTAGTTTCTGTCTGCCACATTTTGATGCTATCTATAGCCTTTGAACGCTTACTCTAACAATTTTAAGGTATTCTGTGTATGTTTTTCAAACATTAATGTTCTAGTTGAAAGGAGAGAAAAAAAACACCCTTCCTTTTAGAATAAGCTGATGACCAGAAAAAAACATTGCCGCCGCAAAGTAATCAATTCAGATGTAATACAGATATCGTACATAAAAATTATTATGAAGAAAAATATCTATGATATTCGGGTCATATTGTTAATAATATAAAAATAATTTATAATTGGTAACCAACCCTTCCCAACCCAAAGGTATCTTTTTATTGCTGATATAATTGCAACGACAAAAACCAATATTAAAATATCATTGAACTGAATGCGAATAAAAGCTCATACCATGACAGACGTAATGCCGACGGATACGAAGCAGAAATCTACTCCTCCGTTGGTCATTTCAGCCAACTTTTCGGGAACACTGTCTACGTCCTTTGGATTCAAGAACTCTGTCGCCCCAAATTCCTTGGCTAAAACAGAAAAGTGTCATTTTATCACGAAAAATTATTTATACATTTTTAATAATTAATTATTTATTAAAAATATTAAATAGCCATCAGTAGTATGTAGAGAAGTGATTTCTTATATTTAAAAGACATTTTATTCAACACAACAACATTTATTTAAATTGTACCTCAATTACTAACTTCTATTCGCATGTTTCAAAAATAGTTGTTGATATAATTGCAATTGGTAATTCCATCTTTGCCTCTTCATGTTCTCAAACTCTTGAATTCTATTCCGTTTAATAGGGTATGGTATGTTAGCTTTTAACTGTTACGTACGTATATACTTTAAACTATCATTTTACACCCTGGGGGGTCACCTCGTAATTGTGTATGAGATGCTTCCTGTATGGTGGTTGAATCTCGCCGTCCTGATGGGTACACTATTAAGTGGGGGTGGGCTCCTCCCTTCGAAGGAGGGACGTACTTCCTAATGGAAAAGTTGTACCGTGACTGGTGAGGGCGTTTAGGACTCAACCATAGTTCCCTCCAGTTTTGCTGTTCCGGTCATTCAACCACTGTGGTATAAATACGCGTGCCTTCGCGGAGAGTCTGATATGACTAACATTTTACTTTGCGGTGGTGTGGACAAGTCTTCCTTATTCCTTTATTACCGTGGACGCGTTAATAAAATCAAACCAATCGTCTGAAAAACATTGTTTCATATATATTTAAAAGATTTTTAATAAGCGGAAATACTAATTTGTATTATTGATAAAAGAAACTTGTTCAAACTTACTCTTTGAATAAAATATTTGCGTACGTTAATAATAATTACTTAATTATGTTTGCGTATATAATGAACCTGAAAAGTGCACGAGTTTTTCATTTTCCTTGAAAATGAGCAATGTTTTTATTTCATGTAATATAAAAAACAAATTTAATTGAGGCAAACAGTTATTATATCATTACAATACGCTTTACATGACTTCAAAATGGACTCTTAATAGAATAATAATCAGAATTTGTACCTAATGGGAATTTTTTAGGATTTGTGTCGATTCCAATGATCTTGGAAGCCCCGCTGTCCCTACATCCCATGAGGACACACATGCCCACTCCTCCGAGACCCCAGACGGCGCAAGTGGAGCCGGGAGTCACCTTGCCCGCGTTCATGACCGCCCCGTAGCCGGTGGGGATGCAGCAGCCGGCTAAACAGAGGGTGTTCGGGTTGGCCTTCGAATTGACCTGGAAAAGAAACAGGAGGGGGGGGCATTAATATTTCTTGTGAGGCCATGTTGAATTTCACAGAATTATTAATAAATAGTCCGGAAGTAGGGGGTTGAAATTAAACGCGTTTTGCTAACCGGCTCGTTGTTAATATTTTTAAAAATTATTATAAGAAAATAGAATCTCAAATGTATTTCCGATGTCGTTTCACTAAAAGATTGAAACATTTTGCGGTTTTAGGGAGATTCCTTTAATAGCCAAGTTGCATATTTTTAACTTAATCATTATGTTTACTATTATCATGTCAGAACATGATATTGTTTTAGGAATTAGGTTTTGCGGCAAAAAATAAAAAAAAATCCACAGGAAAAAAATTGTGATTTTATTATCTGCACGAGCACATAAAAAAAATCAGCTTTTAATAACGCGTTGCCATTGCATTTACAGAAGCTCTAATTAAAGAAAAATAAGTTCTGACTCCAGCAAATAAAACCTGGGAAAATGTCATTTTGAGCACGTGATTATATGAAATGAAATAAATAGGAAATGGGATAATTTTTTTAAACAATCAATGTGAGACAAAGTTTTTCTGGATCGTTTGCAATGCAAAAGCAACTCATTCAAGGAAACGATTAAAATGAGTAAAAATATAATTTAACTTGAACGAGGACGTGGGGCTTTCAAGAAATTATGTTCTGACATGATACATTAAAATATGCCTAGCAGATTTCATTTTAATCTTTATTTATTTTATTAAGTTAATGTTTTATATTGATAACTATAAAAATGTGTGTTGCTATTTATAACCCGATTTACGATAACCCGTCCTTAATATAATTACATAATACTATTCAAATTGAGGTTTAATACCGTTACCGGTACCGTTTATTAATTTATAAATATTAAAAAAAACAATAGACTGGACTAATTATATTTAACGAAGTGTTAGCATTATTTTAATAATTTATAATTCACTAGTTCATTTAAAAGAAATTCCTTTGCCCCCCATCAGTCCAACTAGCTGATTTTCATTGTCCAAAATCTACCACGGTACCGTTTATTTAATTGTCTTTATCTAAACCTAATCAAAAATCTCTTCTTTATAAGGTAAAATTAAAATCATTACGATAGCAAAAGATAATTCGTGATTTGTCCATGAAAGAATTAATAAAAAATTCTTTTCAGTACATAAAAATCATATAAGTCATAGTATAAAATGTGCTTATATTTGCCTCTATTCGAAATGAAACAAATTAGTTTAAATTTTGTGAAATGCGTTTGAATTTATTTAAAGTTTGTAACCGATTGTTATGTTACGTTGATTCATTATTGCAAGCTTTTTTTAATTCATATTTTCGAAATTAGAAAACTGACTATCGACATTTTTATTAAAGCGTAGTTTGTCATAAGCCACAAAAGTAAAATATATGAAAATTTGATGCAACAGCCTGAGTAGCAAGCGACATATAAAATTTCGTGATACAACTTTTAACAAACGCATGCAACAATTTGAGAGTAGATGGAACTAACTTATACATGTGTTTTACATCAATAAAATCTTTCGGCACATTTAAAATACTACATCTTAATGCAACTCTTATACACGCAATATTTCGAATGTTATTCGTTGTATGAATAATTTTTTTTATGGAAGCTGTTTTTATGGAACATAAAATGTTCTCTCTTTTTTTTGTGTGGGTGTAAACCATTGGGAACCAAACTATCGGGTTTTTTTTTTTTTTTTTTTTTTTTTTTTTTTGTAATTTTAAGTATTGGCAATAGTTTTTTGTCAACTATTAGAATGCCTATAAATTTTGTTTCAAATTAGAATATAAATAGTTTTTTTTTTTTTTTGTAAATATAGTTTATACTTTTTTATAGCTCTGAGTTGTGTATTCCCTCAAAGGATCTTGAAATATATTGCGCTATTATTTGCTGTTGAGAAAAGAAAGCAGTTTTTTTTTTTTTTGAAAGATATACAAGAAGCTGTTGCAATTAAATGAGAATTATAGTTATTTAAAGAATTCGAACTTCAATACATAATACACACTTTCTTTCCATAAACAATATAAAAAAAACCTGTTATATTAATACATTAAATGATGAATTAGTTGTATAGATATCTTTAACTCAGTTCTTGAAGAATTTTTTTCTTTGTTAAATTTTGAAGAATTTTTTCTTTGTTATTCTATTAAATATGACAAAATTGTTGCATTGCACTTAATTAAATTCCAGGAAATCTTTTTTTCTGAACTTGCAGTTCCATGACATCAACATATAAGATTCACCTTTTTTTTTCAGTTGATGCCTCTCACAACAAAATTTACAGTTTCAAATGGAATAAATAAATAATAAAAAAAATTGAAACAAAAAATTAAATCTACAATCAAGTAATCATGTGAGAAAATTATTAATTTTAAATCATTATTTGTCCTAATTAATTTAAGTCATTAACCAATTTAAATAAGTTTGAAAAAGCAATACTGTTAACAGCAGGTCCACCTTTTAAAAACGCATCTGATTTCAAAGAAGCATATATAATAATAATGCAATACTTGTAAAATCAGATAAAAAAAATATATGCGATTAAAAGATAATGATGAATGTTTCCATTTATTTTTTATTCATTGCCTACGCGATTTCGAGCTTCAATTATTCAAAAACCTCTAGTGAAAACAATATCATGTTCTCACATGATAAAATGAAAGCACTGTGCTCAAACTGTGACATTTTCACCAGTAGTTAGCGATTCTATAAATAGATTCAACGCATTCTTTATCTGAAATATCGTTATTTACACTTACTTTTGCGACGTTGATTTCATTCGTGACGGTGAATTGGGAGAATGTGCTGATAGTTGACATCTGAGCAATTGGTTGTCCCTTGCAGGTGATTCGAGATGTGCCGTCGAGTTGCAAGTGATTTCTCTGCAAACAAATTAAAATATAAAGATGAAATCAATTTGAACTTATAAAGATATCAGTAAATTGCTTAAATAGATATTTTTGTGAATCCTTTACTCTGAACCATTTTTAATTGTAATCTTGTATATGTTTGATTACTGTGCTAAGCATATTTTTTTTTCATTGAAATTTTTTGAATAATTTTCTGAAATTATGGCCTATTTTGTGTAATTTTACCATGTCAGAAAAATAGTAGTTGAATTTTGATAGTTATAATTGACGGCTTTTATGATAGTACGGAAAGAAGTTAAAATTATTTTGAAGTTCATTATTTTCAATTTTTAATATCCAAACTGAATTAAATAAGTAACACTGAATTTATTCTTTTCTAAATTGAAGTGTGAAACAAAATAATGGTACAAATAAATAAAGTAAATTCAGTGCAGCAAGAAAATGCTTACTGTTTGCGTATTGCACATACAAGTCCGTGGATCTTTGCACAAATCGCATTTGCCACAATATGCTTCAAAAACTGGCACAACAGTATCTCCTGCAAAATAAAACGAAGGGCAGTTAAAAACAGAGGAGAAAACAAGTAATATAAAAACAATTTTTTAAATCAATTCCTATTTAGATAATTAGGAAATTTTTTTATTTCAGCTATTTTTTATTAAATAATTACAATTCTTGTTGTTCTCGTGTTCTGTTTTACAACACGAGAACTGCAGTAGCTTCTAAGGGTATGTCCCTTGAGGACCCGAGGGCAGAAGCCTGACTTCTAGCTCACATACACCACAAACCTTTTTTAACGGGGCGGACTTCATTCATGCATTTCATTCATTTATCCACGGATCGTAAAAATAAATATTTAAATTTAATATTTTGAATTGAATTTAAATATTTTGAATTGAGTTCCCTTAATGTTTACTAATTTGTCAATTAATAACTAATTAAAACTAACAATTATAACTTAATAACTAATAACAAAGTTTTTACATATTGAATTCCATTTTAATACTTGTAAGATACTTTTTACCGTATATTTGGCGTAGTATGACCAGAGCTGGCCCTTGTGCCATAAAATTACAAACTCACTGTCGGATCATAATTTAGATCTGAAACAGAGAACGAACATCTCTGACGCAGTAATCCCAGTGGTAGTACTCTCCTCATGGAGGTCTTTGCGACCACTTCAAACTTAACGTCCACCATACAAGTAGAGTCTTCAGCTAGCAGGTTCGAACTTGCAGCCCAAGAGATGCGAATCCAACCCCCTAGCAACCAGGCTATCCAGGCCTAACAATTATTGTTACTATAAATAATTTATCAAAAAATTATATTACCATTGAATTTTTAAAACCAATTGTGGCAACGCAAAAAGCGTGAATTTTCTACACCAGTTGGTTAAAGTAATACTGATTAGAAATTTTTACTTTCCTTTATTCTGTTTTATTTTAATTGAAAAGTGATTCCGAAAATTCTATGAAGTAACAATGTTTAATTTAAAGGCATCAAACATTAGGAAAATAACCAGAATCGTTTGAAATAATCGGCCGAAAATATGTTAAGCCTAACCTCATCGGCGTAAGGAAAAAACAAACGGATTTCGCTACTTATTTGGGGGTGGGGAAATGAAGATTGTTGGCGAGAAAGTTAGTTTTTAATTCATTAATAAAAAACTAAGGAATTTATATTTAAAAAAATTGTATTAACATCCAATGTCATCCACTACAAGTTTTAAAAAAATTACGTGAAATGGATTGGTGAATGAAAAATATTTTATTAACAAATGAAAATTTGTTAACAAAATATTTCTTTCAACTCTTTATCCAATGAATATTCATTAATGAAATTCAAAATTACCCCACTATGATTCAAATTTCGTCAAAATCAAGATACAGTAACATGAGAATATAGCAGATGAATAATAATTGAAAACCATCCAGATCAGCCAGAGGATACATGAAGATGCAGGAACAGCAAGACAATAACCGATTGGGACTTTTTATTATATGATAGTTTTACATTTAGAAAGTATGTGGACACGTTCACTTTCAGAAAAACTCTTCCACACTTACATTTCACAGTTAATGCTCTTCGTAATAATACCGCATGAATTGCCAATCCTTTCGAAAATATCCACCATTTGAAATTAAGACAGCAATTCCTTTATTCATTTATTAATGAATGTTTTTTATATGTAGTCTTAAATTTAATTAATTAGTAGTAATATTCCAGTTTCTATGATAACAAGTAACGCTCTCTATCTCTTTAGGTCATTGGTTCCGATTGTACTTTTTTCCTCATAATTTTGGCTTATTTTTATCTCTCTGACCTGCCTGTAATCTGACTATTAAATATTGAATTGTACTACAAAAAAAAAAAAAAACATGGGTAAAATACAGAAATAAAAAATCATAAAATACTTTAAAATATTTCAGGTTAAGTAACTTGAAACCGTCAAAAGTTACGGTACACGTGAATACATTACGTAGAATGAGAGACGGGCATTACCGACCATCAATTCGCAATTAAATATTAAAAGTCACGCATCATTTGTCGTGAAAATTCTTCCAACTCACCGGGTGCAACGCTGGTGACTCCTTCGCCGACGCTTTCGACGATCCCAGCCCCTTCGTGTCCCAGAACGCAGGGGAAATTCCATTCCTTGTCGATGCCCTCCATCACGTGCAGATCCGAGTGGCAGACCCCAGTGGACGTCATCTGATGAGAAAACAGGTGGCATTTAAAAAAAAAGTATTCATTTCTGGTAAAAGAAATGCATTATTTATGTCATTCCTAGATAGAGATCAATTTTATGAATCAAATCGCCCCAATACTGAAACAATAAAACAATATTTCTGGCTATTAAATAATAAACAAGTTGGCTGAAACTTTCCGACTCATTAGTTTAGGGATGTTGCACAAAATCTCTCTTTTTGTACAAAATTTCTCTTATCTGACTCTCAGTTGTCTGTTAACACCAACACTTTGATAATTTTATAGAAATACATAATAAGGGCTTGTATCATTCATAATGTATGTAGGATATCCTACGGAGCTATTTTGTTCAACCATCATTTGTGCTTTCATTTTTGCTTTTATCAACATCCGTTTTTGATGTAATTCTTTCTACCTCATTCGTTTTTTTCCCCCATAGAAATAATTTTGTTTAAGTCCAAGATAAACGCTAGCAAGATGAGGTTAAAATGATAAATAATACATTTAAATTTAAGAAATTATGTTGATGGAAGCCAAGACGTTTCCGATAATAAAATTTGAGTTAAGTATTAAAGAGAGATTGGGAGGGGTTCTTTTTGAAAATAATTATTATATGTAACGTTAATTTTTTTTTTATTCATCTCGTAACAGCATAAAATGTTTTTTTTAAAATACAAATCGAATGTGTTTGGTGCGTTTATTTTAAAATTTGCAATCTTTAATCAGTACTTTGAAAAAACAGAATTCTGCATAAAATCATTCCATAATTAATATAAGATATGACTATAAGTTGGATTATTGCGATACGCTTTTTCTGTTTTAACATACTTAAAATAAAATTTATAAAAAATATTAAATATCATATAATTTTTAAAAAAATTGTTGCAAATAGCTTCTTAAAAATATATTACTGGTAGAAATGGGGGTAAAAAGGGATGTTTAGTAGATACATAATGCTTGTAAATACTGTTGTATAAGATTTCATACTAAAATAAAATTACATATACGTTACCAAAAAACATTTTGAGAAAATTAGAAAGTGAATCATAAGAGCTTATAACTGAATCATAGGAACCCTTTTAACTGCGTTTGTAAAATTAATGGATGAATTTTCAAAAATGAATTGAGAACCGAAATTGAAGAATTAAAAATTTCAGAAATAAAATATTGAAATTAGAAAAATCGATTTTTTTTTAAAGGTACAAATTGTTCCAGTCCTCTGAGATGATATCGAAGCTTTATTCATGCCTTTTCATAATTTTTTTGCCTCTACTTTGATTTCCATGAAAATCTTATGGTTTATAAATTCTGTACAGACAGGGAAATTTTATTAGATGCATTCGAATCTTAAAATTATTAAAGTGTAAGTTCATTTTTATTACATTAAATTTGACAAAAGAAGAAAAAAAAAACCGACAAAAAAATCAGCATAGTAAAACAGTTGCTCTATATTTAATACTAGCCGCCTTTGGCGATCAGTCGGCTCGTCAGTATTAATGCTCGCTAAAATTTTCATATAATATTTTATGTAGCTGTGTCTCATAACAGGTTTTTCACCAAAATATTTTTAAACCAAACAAACTTTGATAATCATATAATTCATTTATAGTATTATTTTCTTCAGATGGTCTGTTCATTGTATTACTCATCTTTCTCTTTCTATCCGTGCAATGATTGTCCCAGAATTGATATTTTACTTAAATGGTGAAGGGAAAGGTCTAAAATTCTACGTTTTTATAGAATAAGGAGATTCTAATTTTCATAAATGTAAACACACTAAACAAATAAAGACACAGTTGGTTTTCAAGAGATGCGGAAGTTTAAAAACAGCTTGGAAAATGCCGCTCTCAAAGGAAATAATGGTGACACACAAACACCCTTCTTTTCTTTTCTTTTTTTTTCCCTCTCCTTTTTTTCTTCACTACTTTCCTTTTTACAAACCTTTTTTCCCCTTTGTTGATTTTTCTTCTTCCCTGCCCAGACTTTATTTCGAGCAGGCATAGATTAAATATTCATACAGACTAATAATAAAAGCAATTATTTTCTTTCTATTTTAAACATCCCGTTATCTATAAATGAAAACCAACTGACTTCGCGCATTTCTTTCTAAACAAATGATAATTTATTACTTCCCGCTATCTTACTCGGTGTGGGGGAAAAGAAATGAAGATTTTTGGCGGGAAAGTAAGAAAAGTGTCGTTTTAACTATTTTCCTCGCAGATTTTTCATTTTTTTCTCTCCATAAGAGCCATCCTCGTGTCTTAACGAAAATATTTTTTTAAAAATTAGCCGAATCGGTTGAGCCGTTCTCTAGTTTTGCGCTTAGCAACGCATTTCGAGCTCCATTTTTATTAATATAGATGATTTTATAATTTGCCCATTTCATTAAAGATGGCGATTAGTCTGAGCATTTATTGACCAAAATCGTTTCTATATTTAAAAACTCAGATATTTATTCACAAATATCATAGCATATCCTCCATTGGCAACCGAGAGCATACACGGTGATGAAAAGGCAACAACAACTGAAACAAAATATCAAATATTGTGGAGCGGTCAGTGACTCGAAAAATGAAAACAATCGATGAACATGCACTGAATACAAAATCAATATTTTACAGACTTAACCATTACTATGAACAAGCAACCATTTTATATGTTTCCATTCTTCATTAATTTAAATTTTTTGTTATAAATTCTAATGAGAGTGCGTTATTTGAAGCATG
The DNA here is from genome assembly GCA_026289955.1 of Argiope argentata. Lineage (NCBI taxonomy): Eukaryota > Metazoa > Arthropoda > Arachnida > Araneae > Araneidae > Argiope > Argiope argentata. The sequence continues at coordinate 11,285 of JAOUZG010027113.1, forward strand.
AATGCTATGAATTCTCATTCAAGCAAACGCTAAAAAAATCTTATTATATTTCTGAAATAAATAAATGAAGTTGTAGATTTATTGTTATAAAGATATTATTTATTCGGATATTGTTCGAATGTATGTTTAGGCAACGATTTATTGATATCCTTCTAGTAGCATATTATTTGTGTATTGTGATATGCGTGATGCCATTTAAAGATGAAAAAATTATAGAAAATGTACTGTAGACAAAATATTGAGCCCTTAACTACCAGTTTTGACAGTTTCTTAAATTGCAGCTATTTACCAAATATGTTTATATATATTTATTTTTGAAATTTTGAACAAATTTTTTATTTTATATTAATTGCATAAAATATCATTTTTATAACATTATAAAATATAAAATAATAAAATAAAAACTAAATTATTAATGATACGAATTCCTTATCCGTTCATTTTGTTGTTGTTGTTGCTCTAATAAGTATAACGTGTAAACGTAAGTATAACGTTAAGTATAAGTATAAACGTGTATAATATTTCATTCACGTTTGCCATGCACACATGCATATTGTGCGCACGTTCCCGCATCTAATAAATTAAAAAATAACGATAGAAAAATTAAAGCCTAAATATTACCATCTTTCGGGCAAGAAATATGAATCCTATAAAAATATTTTCTTAAACATGAAAAAAACCGAGATGATAAAAAAAGTGTATGCAATTTTTGATTTTTATGACAACTTTTGAAATATTTTAAAATAGAATTATATTAATAAAAATTGTAAAAGTATTTGTAATTGCTTTTGTGAGTCATAGTTCAAAACTATTTTATTTTCAGTTCTTTGATTTTCAATAAGTACATAATAAAAGATCAATGACTTAAAATAAGTGTTCCAATACGACACTATCTTTATTGCGCCTAAAGATTTGTGAGGAAAAAAAATCTACGATTGCCAATTTTAAGTTATCATGTGAGAATATTAATATTTTTGTCATTATTTATCTTAATTAATTTAAGTCGTTAACCAATTTAAACCGGTTTAAAACAATCATGGGACATCTCTATCGGTCTCTATCCCTTTATAATATATATATCTATGTATAATAATTATTTTTAACTTTCATCTTCAGTTTTTATAGCTGTCAAACAAAGTTTCAGTGCTCGACAGATTTTGAGTGAAATAACAGCTAAGCTGTCAGTTTTGCGTCAACTTTTTGAAATCGCATCTGTTGTTAAGAAGCATACATAATAATAATGCCATACTGAAAAAAGCAGGTTAAAATAGGTTTTGCCCGTAAATATCGGGTATATTAAAACCTCCTAGCCAAAAACACCATGTTTTCATATGATTAAAAAAAAGAAAAAAGAAAGAAAGATAAGAGAGGAAGATAGCTTGCTTTTTAAAATCGACATAATACGACATTCGCCTCATTTGTAAGCATAATGAATTTTGCTAAATATATAGCAACAGCTCATGAGAATCAATATATCTATCAGATTAAATTAGTTGTTTTTACTCTCTCAGTAGACAAAATGTACAAAGTGAAAATATTGAAGTAATGAAAAAAAGTACCTTTCGGATTTTGATAAATACCCACGTTTCGGATCTTTCCAAATCCGATAAAAAAATGCTTATCTATTTTTAAACACAATAGCTCAAACACAAACTTCAAGAGGCTACATAGGTGAATGTTAATATGAGAATTTTTATATCGAATTTATAGATATGCATTAAATAGTTGAATAAATCCATTAACGAATAATTTAGTGCTTAATCTTACAAAAGTACTCACAGATAAAGAATGCAAATGAAGTTTGATACATTGTATTGACTTCATGATTGAAGGTCCATACCAAAAATTGAAACCCTTCGATTTTCAGAAAGAGATTAGAATGCACGTTCGATCTTTCTCACTTTAATATTAAGGCTTAATACAAAATATGCCATATTGTTCAAAAGTACAAGAATGTCGATGGGGAGAAAATTCTTTTTGATTTTCATTTAAAGCTAACTGAAAAACCTCGTGCTCCTCGAAATTTAAACACTTTCTTATATATAATATTTTAAAAGTAAAAAAACTGTGCATAAATTATGCAAAAAAAAAAATTTATTATATCTTATCACTTGAAAATGATGAGTATGTCAGTTCTTTTTGGCAACGTTAAACAATTACTTTATTTATAATTTTATTTTTAAAATAATTTTTTTAAAAAAAATACCGAATTCCAAAAATTAATGACGGAGTAGATAGGAATCGTGCTGTGTGTTACTGGATTCAAAAATTGGATGCATTTATTATTATTATTATTAATAATAATAATAAATTGTTAAAAAGCGGCACAAAATTTTCGGTATGTAATGAAAAGGTAAAATTTTGAATTTTTTAAAGCTTTATTATATTTTTTTCAAAATAATTTGTCCAGAGATTATTGCAGAAAAACAACAGAATTTCAGTTAATTCCTGATAAATTATACATTTAATTAATTTTAGCACTTCCAAATGTTGACTGTATTCTTTTTCTTGTCGTGTGGAATAAATGTGCAAGGTTTGTTTGAATTTGGGTAAAACATTTAGATGTGGAATATATATACATACGTAGCCTAAATAACTTTCAGTTATATTTGGATAATCAATGTGTTTTAGATCAAGTAATTTTGTGAATTATTTGCAAACTCCAGAGGATCATATTCAAGACTATTTAATTGAATAAAGTATGACAGGTCAATGAAAGTTCACCTTGTTTTTATGTTTCTCATAGAATAGTCGAGCTTCATTCTTACCCTGATTCTGACCTCTCCTTTCTTGGGCGGTGCCACCTCTACCGTCTCAATGGAGAAGCCTCCTCCGATCTTCCATGTGACAGCAGCCTTGCATGTGATTGGCTGTAAAAAAAACAATCTAAATTCGTCGGTGGACAGAAAAGGTGAAAAAGATTACCAAAATTTGGATGCGTACAAAAGATATTCAATTATAAACATTAATATGATTTTTTATTGTATATCCGTATGATGGCAAGCACTAAAGGAGCAGGCTTTATAAAGAAGTTAAGCTGGTATAAATGATTCATTGTTGTAGTACGTGGAAATAAATTTTATCCGAAGAAAAGACTGTTTGAAGTCGCTTCTGCGAAAATACACTGTAAACAAACTTATTAGTGGATTTTTTCTTTTATTCAAATGAGAATCTGTTAAGCTTTTTCTACTAATTGCAAGCTTCATGTAGGCTATTAAATTATTATGGGCTTCATTTACAATTGAAAAATTTTATACATTCCTTTTATAATATTTTTTTTAAATGAAATATTTACTATTGATACACAGAAAAAAATTAACTTAATATTTTTATTTGTATAGTTTCATTGTTGTAGTTCGGGTCAAGGTTCAAAATTAACAAATAAGCTAAATAGTATTATTTTCAGGCTAATTTAATTTTGCTTTTCAGTTTACTTGCATGCTTTTATTCAAAATAAAATCTTTAAGTTTCAAAATATTAATCTAAGATTATTTTTTTTTATGTTTTTGAACTTGCTTGCCGAATTTAATTTGTTCCAGATTTAGATGAAATTCCAAATATTTTCCAGTGTAGTCCGATTTTCTCTGCATTTGGGTGCTTGTCGCAATTCAATAACAGTTCAGTAAATTTTAAATTTTATAGTAAGGTTTAAGAGATTTTATTATTATTATTACAATTTTGTATACAATTTGTATAAAATATTTTTAAATAAAAAAAATTTCGGATGCGAGATACTGAATCTACAAGTACTTGAAAGTGAAACATAATGAAAGGGTTGAATATTTCAATGTGTCATAATATCTGTCACAAAAATTGCTTTACAGAGATTAAATTTTTTAAAAAACGCAATGGAAATAAATAAATAAACCGGCTTTGGAAATCGGGGAATGGGAAGATGAGTCCTGTAGTTCTCTGTGAGACTTAATTCAACCCTGCTTGAAGAACGTTTAACAGAGAATTACCAGATGCTCATTTTCTAAAATTTAGTTTTAAATGACTGAATTAAAATTCGATTAAATGTTTTGTCTAATCTGTTAAAAGATTCAAGTATGGATGGAGTATTTTGATTGAGATGCAGGCAGAGTTATTTTTTATCAATAATTGTCAGAATTAGATACTTTGAACTGTCATTTTTGCCGACATTCTGGCACAGGGGTAGTGTGTCTTCCCCGTGATCTGGACGTCCTGGGGTCGAGTCCCGATTCGGGCATGGTTGTTCTTCTGTTTTATCTGTGAGATGTGCGAATGTGGCCCCCTCCCTCGCTGTAAAAAGGGCTTTGATGCGTAAGTAGCTAAGACATACCCTTGGCCTCAGTTGGCGCTATTAACCCTTCTTTGCATGATGATGGAAATTTCCATCATAATATTTAGTCGACAAAAAAGGTACTCAAAACCCTTGTACTTTAAATTTGTTGTTGCTGGCAACTTTTTAAGCGACTATTGCGTACAAAAAAACGCAGTTGTCAAAAAATAGCAAACGTCACTGTCAATTACCAGGACTACCACTTGTCATTCCGCTGTTTGTTGTGACTGGAAGAAATGAGCGAGATTTTAAATTGTTTTATGGAAATTAATTTATTATTTTTAATTATGAATTAATTAAATTATCATACAGAATAAAGAAGATTTAGTAAAGAATATTTTTTTATTTATTTAGTACTGAGCTAAATATGTGACAATGCATGATATGTAAATTTCCATCATATTGTTTTTTACATAATACATATTTTTATTTACACCAAGATTTTTTAAAATATTTTTCCTTTAATCTAGAGCATTAATTACATCACCCTGATTTTTTTAAAGAAAAAATCATGCAAAGAAGGGTTAAAAAAACAAGAGACACACCTTTAGCTTAAAAACGCTGACTGAGTCCCTATAGTGCCATTAGAAACAACAACACTTCTATCAATTTTTGGATAAAATTTATTTAGAACTTTTCGTGAGTCTCAAAATAAAAAGGTATGATGAAATCCAGACTCTTTATTCTGCGGGTCAAGAAATAGTATAAAAACCTGTGGCTAAAAATTATATAAGGGATGTCTTGAAATGTCTTTAATTTAACTTTCTTTCACTCGACTAGCTGCAAATTTCGGTTAGAACTCATCATTAGCTTTGCTAGAAATAAAAATCCTTCTCGGCATTTCTTATCGACAGAAGGATTTTGTGCGTTATTCTAGCGATTCGAACCCACAGAATCGACAACACGAGTGACAGTATCGTGCTGCAAACACTGCGAGAAAGTGTGTCAGTGGTGATCTGGAACCAAACTCCCCAGGGGATTTCGAAATCACGCGAGTCGTTGGTTGAAAGGGCGGGAATCTGGTTCATCATCGTCTGCAAGAAAAAGGGGGAGGGCCGTCGTTTGGAAGGAAGTAAATGAGTAGAGGGTGTTGGGAATGTAGGTTATGAAAACCAACACGCATACTAGAACCTTTCTTGAGTTGCAGATAGGCAACTGAAAGATTTAGAAATGGAATATTTTAAAAAATAACTTCTATTGATTTATCTTTTTTTAAAAGTAAATGTAATTAAATATTTTTAAAACTTATTTTTATTAATGCAAAAAAGTAATTTTTAAATTTTAATTATTTTTTAATTTTTAGTCTTAATTAATAATTGATAGTTTTTAAATATTAGGGACTCATAAAATCAATTTACTTCTCGAATTCAATACCAAATAACTTTTCCACTATTAAATAAAAAAATGCAATTAATAAATTTATCAGCTGAATAATTAAGTTCTGAAAATACTAAAATAATATACTCTCATCAGAAAATATTACTAAAAAAATTTCAAAACTTTAATAAGTAAAATTGATAGCCTAATTCCAATTTTCACAAATATAAAATACATCTAATTACAATATACAAAACGTTATAAATTTATCCATTTTTTTTACAAATATAAATACATTATAAGACAAAAAAGAATTTTAGAAGCATTTACTAATTAATTTTTATTGTATAATCATATTAGATTTACGAAACATTGATATCTAATTTGTTAGAAAATATTCCATTGTCATTTTTAGTTCCATAGTTATTAAACACTGATTCATTTTTAACCCGTTTACCGGTTTGCCCGTACGCCGTGCGTGCATCGATTTATCAAATTTTGATAGTTGTATACAAAAAATAAATCATTCATAACAATTATAATTCAATAGTAAAATGACTTTGAATACGTAAATAAGCCAAGTATTCCATTTGAATCAAAATAAGAAAATATTCCCAAAATAGAAGGAGTCATCTTATTAGACAGTAAGGAAAATAAACCGGTTAAGAGGTTAATAGGTGCACTGATTATAAAATGTATTCACTATTATCGTTGATGAATTACGGTTTATTAAGAATATATATTTTTACATATTTTTTTCGATTAATTTTTATTGTAGTCGTGAGTATGATGTAGCATACAGCTTATATTTCTTTTATCATTAAACGTTATTAAACAGCCAAAAATCTATCACCAACCACCATAAAATTATTCTCAATATATAAATAGCTTTTAAAAAAGGAAGACGGGGGGAGGTCTTTTCTTTTCTCTTTTTTAATGCGAAAAAATTTAGACATTACTTTATTTTCATCCGTTGGGAGATAATGAACAACATACTGTACCTTGCCAACAGTTGACATCTTGATTCAAGAATTCTGAAAATAAAAAATGAATAATTTGTTTAAATTATTAAAATGAATTTTTAAAGAATTATTTTTTACAAAATTTGTAAAATAATTTGGAATTAATTCTAAAAAATAAAGAAATTAGTGAAAATAATTAATTTTCAAAAAAAAAAAAATCTTACATTTGTGTTCTTTTCTTTTTTAAAACAAATGTTTTTGGGATGCTATAAAAAGATAGAATTATGTATATAGATGGCTTTTTCCAAATAAAATGCTGTACAGCATAGTTTATCTGATGACTGCATTTCCGAATTTCTGTCTGCATCATTTGAATTTTTCGCGGATGACCGGTTGGAAAGGGGAAAATATTGGATTTGAGACTTATAATATTGGCAGTACAATATAGCTTTGAATATTCGGTTACTTATG
>JAOUZG010027119.1:1653-39093 GCA_026289955.1 Argiope argentata
CATGTGTCTATGTGTCAAATTAATATTCCTCAGCTTAAAAAAATAGGCTCATATTTTTTTTCTTTCATGCTTGTTTTGGAATTCATTGCTTCTTTCTTAAGTAGTAAATTAAGAAAAAGAAAGAATATAAAACGCCGTTTCATTAAGTTATTTATTTAATTCTAAGGTTAAATGATAACACGATTTATTTTCAAACAAAATTCTGAATTGTAATGTCCAATTTTTAATGTTTTCTCCTTCAAGAAAAGGACACAAAGAATTAGAAAATACTCAGAGGATGATATAGAATAGAGCACAGATTAAGTGGAACACGATCCATTTTCCATAAAATTAGTCCTTCCACTGAGATTTCTAGCTTTGTATGTATATATATTGACTGCATTTTCAACTATATACGGAGGAAGGTTGACCTTGACATGTCTACGCTTGTGTTGACTTGATCTGTTAACCATCAATACATTCACATCAGACAAATGTTGTTGATAGAAGCGTTTAATTATTATTCATGAATTGTATGGTTCTCAAGCGTTAGGAAAAAATGGACATCGCTCCCAAGAACCGGATTACAATTGTTACTTAAGTCTGCATGAGTGTGAGAGATGTTGCTGAAGTAATTACATTCGGAAATTCCAATACTGTTGAGATTATTAATAATTAAAATAAGATTTGAACACTTTCTCCTAATATGAAGAGTAAATGTGAGAGAGCACATTAAGTAATATTTCGGGCAAACAAATTTCTCGTATGAAACTATAAAATGCATGCTTGTAATATAATGTTTTATGGTTGTAAATTCTAGAAAGAATGAAGTACATGTGACAAAAACAAAGCAAGGATGTATACAAAAACAGCCTTTGCAGGTACTAACAACATAAGCAAATAACAAATCGGAAAAAAAATAGTAAACTTCTTCACAAAATAACTAGAGAGTATTCTGGATCTCAATCTAGAGATCCACTCTAAATCAACACTCTAAGGTGAAAATTACTTCTATTTTGTCCCCTCCTTTTTTTTCTTTATCTGCCGCCAGGGTATGACATTACATAGAGCACCGCATGAAAAACTACAGACCTTCATTTCGAAAATAAATTAGGCCATATTTCTTATCTCGGAACTTTATTAGACAATTTTTTCCCAAGTCTCCAATTTTGGAGTCATTGACATGGTATCCATTTAAAACGTCTGCAAATCTCTCTTTCTTAAAACAAATCTAACTATTTTTTTAAAAAAATTGTATTAGTGTTTCAAAAATTAAAGGTGAAATGCGTCTAAATTGGATATAAATATGATGAAAAATAAACAACATAGTTACATGCTTTTATACAACTAAACAACCCTTATATCAAATGCGTCTTGTATAAAAATCATTGCATGGAACTGAGAAAGATTTTTAAGACACCACTAAAGTCATGGTAATATCACAAATATTCTAAGTAAATAGCTTGTAACATTTATTTTGTTTTTTTTATGCTACGCATTTTAAAAAAGAACTTTTAAGTTGTTTCACAACATTATTGTTTGATAAATAAGCTAGGTGTAACTTGATGAAATTTTTCTAATAACTTTATAATGTCTGCCCGATAAGTCTTTGAATGACTAAAAGAACTGAGAAAAAATATTATTCTGGATTTATATATATTTCCTAATTTTTTTTGAATAAAGAAATAAACTATATCAAAATAAAAAAAAATCTATTTTTTTAGAAATTTATCAAAAATCTATTGATGAACAACAATGTTAAAAATTTTATTCTCTTTACTAATATTCACAACTGTAAGAAATTTTAATTAACATTTGTTTATTTTTCAAAATAGCTAAAAAAATGCACAGAAATAAAGAAAAATAAAATAAATAGAAGACCAGAGACAGTTTAAAGAAATCAAATTTCTTATTTATAGTTTTCCTTCAAAAAAATATGATTTTTTAATTGGCACAACAATTTCAATCTGCATATATGAATTTCTTTTATAGTTAAAAAGAAATCTGAATACAGATCAAATTTTAATGATTTGTTTTTTATTTCAAGATGTCATGTTCGCTCTAGATACTCATATAAAAAAATTCATCAATATTTTTCAAAAATATATGCTAATAGAAGAAGAACACCACTGAAAATGACAATTAAATTAAGCAAATTTTATTGCAAGATTTTTTAAAGTATTAATTTTTGGGCTTCTTAAACAAAAACGAAAAAGAAAGACAGCACTTTAAAAATAGTTTTTTAAAAAGAGCATAACGAATCATTATGTCAAAATACATTAAAAAGTGAATTGCGCTCTTTCTTTTTAATTATATTACTTGTTTCAGAATTAAAAATTTTTAAAGTTAATTTTTTTAACGAAAAGTTTCTCATTAAATTGATGGGAAGTAGTTTGCTCCTCTTTCTTATTGAAAGAGATTTCATCTAGATCAAAGTTTCTTTCGACAGAAAAATTTAGAATTCAAATATAGATAACTTCTGACATTTTTTTAATCCAGTTTATTTTATCTGTTTCTAAAAACTAAGGAATTTTTAGCATTATTTAATTTTAGCATGAATTTATTTGAATATTGTTAGATTTATTTATTTTGTCAAATGGGAAATTAATCTTGTCTTCAAAACTAAAGAAGGTTGTTGTTTTCTTTATTTTCGAATTTCATTTACATATTTGAATTTTTAAGTAAGAGAATTTTTAAGTGCCTTTATAATCAGAATATTTTGTAAAAAGCGAGGAAACTTAATTTGCATTAGAAAGCCAAGAACTTGAGTCAATAAATGAACAAGTGAAACGTTTTAGGGTTAGTTGAAGATATAAATAATGGAAACCACCTTTTATGAAATTTCCAAAGAGCTACTTCATGTTCATGCGATAAATATTAAATAAATATGGCTCATTTGATAGAATAAGCCTGATGAATACTAATTGTATCTTGCAGAGAAAAAGGATTAACCAAGATAGCCTGGTTGGCAGAGCGTTGGACTTATATTTCTTTGGTTGTGAGTTCGAACTCCACAGATTGAAGACTTTCTCTCTCTCTCTATGTTTGTGTGGTGGGCGGTGGAAGTTAAACCTGTAGTGGTCAAGAAGTCCTCCATGTTGAGAGTAGTATCACTGGAAGGTACTGGGTCAGAGGTGTTCATTCTCTGCTCCAGATTTAAATTACGATCTGTGGAGGAATGAATGAAATGCACGAATGAGGTTCACCCCTTAAAAAGGATTTATGACGTTTGTGAGCTAAATATCAGATTTCTGCCCTAGGGTGCTCAGGGTGCCATACCCTCAGGAACTACCGCACCCCTCCTTGTAAAGTGAAACACGAGGTCTAAATGGAAAGGAACATGCAGTCATTCAGTAGGAAGTCAAACACCGTGACTCATCTATTGTTTTTGCCACCCATTTGGTACAGAAGAAAATGGAGGATCAGCTACCTGTCTAAGAAGGGAGATCCCTCTTACGGGAGAGATTGTACCGTGGCCGTTAGGAACGGATTATAGCTCTCACCTACGCTGTCGCAGTATTGCGATCATTTAATATTTCAGTGTACCTTCAAAGGTTCTGAGTAGCTGTTTGTGCTTTTGATTATTTATTATATGCATAGTCGGATTTATTATTTTTATGAAGTGAAATATTATTTAAACTCACGTGATAAGTTTAGCTCTAAACATTTAAGCTAGACAATTTTTGATGAATAAAATACATAAATGAAAATGATAATATTGACGGAAATAAGAATAGATTTAAAATATCTTGAATACGTATGGGAGAAAATCACAAAATAAATAAATGAAGGGTTTTAAAATGATTTATTTTTTCTAAATTGCAAATATTTTTATATCATTTTAAAGAAAATTTAATGTTTCATATAGTAAAAAAATGTTTCACATAATTCCCCATTTTTAAAAAAAATGGGGAAGAATTTGTTATTTTATGATTTTAAAATGCATTGAAATTCAATTTATCACTACCTACAGTTTTGATTTGGCATTTTAAATCAAATAGCATAGTTGTCCTACAGTTTAACATCACTATGACAATCACTATTTCGTTTAAGATATTTGAATTTGGGAATATATTACGTATCATAATTTGTATTTAAAATATGCAGATTTCTGTTCAATTACAAATTTAATTAATTTTAAATTACTGAATCTGATTTTAATATTCTTTTCTTTAGGAATAAGAATTTGAAAGCTTGCTAATCAATTTTTAAAGAAAATAATTAATTTGTTGTCAAAAAAGAAATACAAATAAAAGCATCTGCTTTGGGTAGTAAGTAATTTAATCAAGATATTATTGCTTCAAATTTCTGGATTTAACCGTTTTTCAAGAATAAATCCTTAAATCCCATTATGAAAAACAGAAACAATCGTTGGTACTATTATAGAAAGTTTTCGAAAAATATTTTCAGAATTTAAAACTTTGATATGTCTTTTTTTCTACAAAAGAAATAGTTAATCAATTTACAAAGATATTAATATTTTTTAAGAAAATAAACGATAAAACACGTTGTAAACTTAGGAGATCGAATGCCACATTCATTTTTAAAAATGCGTGACTCATCATCTAATTAATCAGTTTTATTTTATTCAATTTATCCCCTGTCATGGTTGACTTATCCAATGCTAAAAGTGGATTTTTGTTTTCTGAGATCACACAACGGAATGGGAAACTTCAAGCAAAATTTGAAAACATTCCACTTCAGTGAACGACGATTTCAAATACTTGACAGATTTTGTTTGAAATTTCAGTCAAAGAATCAGATTTTCTACATCATTCATCCAGCGAATTAATTATTATTATTAAATTTAATTCTTCATTTTGGGAATAATTTTCATTTTAAACTGCATATCTTCATGTGCCCTCTAACAATTCTATAATGCTTAATTAATAGATCTCAACTAAAAAAAGTGAAACAAAAAGAAAACTGTTTTTAAAATATTTATTTATTGATATGCTGAAATGAATCAGAAGTTTTAAAAACTCTTGATTTCAAAATTTGAGTGTAAAAGTATTATATGCCAATACAAATACAGAGTGGCCATAATTAAACCGACAGTGCTCACAGTGTTTTTGGATTCATTTTGAAGTATTTTCGATTAAAAAAGTACAGAATAAAGAAAATTAAGAATTTCTAATAGGTATTAAGTTACCTCAATTGGCGTAGAAAATGTACGCATTTTGAAGCTTCTGAATTGGCGCTCAAAATTCAATACTATTATAATTTTTTGGCCAATTATTTATTGTAATTCTTATTATTAGTAAGGGATAGCAAATCTAGTAGAACACTGGACTCACATACCAAGCGGTGCGAGTTCTGCCAGTCGACGATTCTCCGTGTGTGTGGAGGCTGTCGTACGTTAGATCTGCCGTGGTCACAAAGTCCTCCATGTCGAGACTAATACCACTGGGGGTACTGGGTCAGAAGGGATCGTTCTCCTTTCCAGATCTAAACTACAATCTTGGATGAATGGATGAAATCAGATTTCTGCTTTCTGGTACTTAGGAGTTTATACTCTCAGAAGCTACTGCACCCCTTCTTCCGTTGTAAAGCGGAACACGAGAACAACAAAATTGTTACTAAAATAATATTTTTCTTTGTTGACCTTGTTAGGAAGTGAATTAATTTTTTTATATGACTTGTTTTAATAATTTCTGTTAAATGTACATTGCAATATTTTTGAGAAAAAAAATTATTTTGCTCATTCCCACTATTGTATATTAAAAATAAAACATTAATATATATATTAAAAATATTGGCTTGCGCTTTGAAAACTAGCCCAATTTTATTATTTCTTAATAGCTAATATTTAATTCTTTAATGTAAGTATTATGCCATTTTACTATAAGTTTTATTTTGCTTTCCCAGAAGCTGGAGACGTAATATTCAACTAAAAACATGAGTAATATTCATTACCTGACAGTTAAATCTAAAAAAAATGAATAAAAAAAACTTTTCATATACTATTGAATAACTAAATGTCTATTTTATTTTTTACTCTAATATTAAGACATGAATATAATATTTTACTATTGCAATATATAAATTTTAAATATAAAAAAGCTTGATAAACGGTGATAGCTCTTGATAAGATCCAGTAAGAAAAAAAATATGTGATAAATAACTTTATTAAAAATAGATTGCTATATTTATATGGCGATCAAAATATATTTATATTATTAATATTATTGTATGTAATTATTTATTAATTCCATATCTTACTTTTGAGCAAAACATTTTTTTAATTCACTGTATAGTTTTCTAGACTATCAAAAAAAGAAAAAAATTAAAAATTGTAATTTTACAATTAGAATTATTTTAAATAATTTCAAATGAAAAATGAAAATGGGTCTTAGAATGTTTATAAATTATTATAATTAAAATCAAAATTGCCTTTTTTTTAGAATAAAATATCAATCATTATTAACAAAAAGATTACATTAAAGTATCTATAAGCAGCTACCAATTTTGGTCGCGTCTTTGCACACCTAGGTAAGGAATATTGAGAAATTATTTAATAAGAATAATATAATATAATAAATATTATAACATATAATAAGTATTATATTTTAAAGTATTATATATTATTTAATAAGTATAAAATTTATCTATGAACAAAATTATTTTGAAATATTCATTTTGACAATTATCTTCCTTTACCATATAATAGTACATAAAAAACATATTTGAAATTTTTAAAATCATTTATACAAAAATTTGAAAATCAACCCCCATCTTCTAGTGTTTGTTAAAATACCAGTATGTTTATATGAAGTTTTAAAAAAGTTACTCAAACAACCGAGGACTGAGATTCGCCATGAGAACTAAATTATGAATCTGAGTGCATACCTGATGTAAGAAATTTTAAATTTCAACTGAAGCTTTATTCCAGTGAATACTTCCATCGTGGGATTTGAAGACCTGTGGATTCAAAATCTCGGCATCCAGGACTCCCATAGAAATTTGAATAAGCGCATCATTTCGGCATTGCAATTTTTCAAGGTTCAATTTTCGTTTCAAATTAAATTCAATATAATTTTCTTTTATTTTTATTACCAAATTTCTTAAAATTCCCAGCAATTATCTGATGTCATAACTTAGCTTCATATTAAGCAAAGAATGATTTTGAATGTTACTTACATTTAGATTATTTTAATTATATTACAGTTCCATTTTAAAGCCAATCGGACTTTTTCGGGATGTGCGTAGTAATTTTGAGTCGCAATCAGATGGTGAAGACGAGACTTTAGTTGGCCTCTCCAAACCTTTCCAAGCTTCGGTGCCATACCAGCAAAAGGACATTTGGTCCGATGAATTTAACTTGCAGCAAGTTAGGCTTGCACCATGGTTGTTCGACTGAATCGGGTCTTGGACTTGAATCCCTTCGATGCCAAAACCAATACCCATCCTCCCAGCTACCGTATCCTTGCTTACATTCCGAATCTTATGCTAGTATGTAAAGGTAAGTTTAAATTTGGGGGTCAGCTTGAAATTCATACTTACGAAATCACGATTCCTAATTGATCCTGATTTCATCCATATTTGGTATCATTTCATTAAGATAAAAATATATCTAATCTTAATTTGAAATCCGCATTGTTACATGCTCTTTTTTAATAATGATTTTAATCTAGAAATATCTTTAAAAACTAAATTTTTGAATTATCTTGAAAAATTCTGTAACAAAACATTATATTCATTAAACACACCTTTGATATATCATTTGACATAAAAAAACTGTTCTGTATTTTAATTTCTGGATATGAAGCTAATTAAGTTAGTCACGTTGAAAGATATATCAAACTTCTTCCCTTTTTTGCAGAAATATATCATTTTACACATTGTTCCGAAAAGTAAAAGTATTTATTTTCTAGTATATTACATTTTTATCCATGGCATGGCGCGTTCCCATCTAGGATTATGAAATCATAATGTAATATCTCCGTGGTTTATTTGCATCACTTCAATGAACCGTGAACATCACCTGTCCTCCAGAAAACATTTCGACAAAAATCATATTTGCAATCCTGTCAGTTCCCGAGGCGACCGAGCCCACCCTCCGCACTCGCATTACGGAGTCATTTCAATTCAAAATGCGACGCCATCAAGGTAAACAAGCGAGCGATCCTGGAGCCGTAATGACGAACCCAATTGCTCCTCAAAACGGCGGACAAGTCCTTCGGGTCCTGAAATGCTTCGCTTCAATTAATGTCAATGAGGGAATATAAAAATGACGCTTCAAATCGTGACGTCACAATTAACGAGAAACGAATGCCACCCCGAGAAGGGAAAAACGAGACCATTAAGAGTTTTGACACGAGAGATGGCAACGGAAACCAATAAGGCACGCAGTCAAGAGTCCAGCGAGGGAGTTACATCTCTTAGCAAACGACAGTTTCCTGCGGGGTCTGTTCGGAGCAGAACGAGTCTAATTTTACTGCTCGTTCAGCTCTCGACGGGGAGTCAGTCGTTCGAAGGTTGAAAAGTTACAGATGGTTGCGATGTTCCCTGCGGCAATTAGGGCCAAGATATTATTCTCTGTGAAATTATTACATTATGCAATAAAGAGGATAGATGGAGGGACAGCTGGATTAAAAACATGTCTACTTAATTGGCCTGCCTGATCGTGTTAAGTTATTAAGAAAATTTTAAATCGCTTTGGAATAGTTTCAGAACAACTTTTCTAATTAGCTATGCTATGGTGTCGGACGACTTGAACTTAAGAGATTTCCCGTAGTATAACAGTATAAAAAATGTAAGCTAGAGTATTTTGAATTAATCTTCAATGTATGAATTATGAAGATAATTTCTGTTTTAAATGCATGTTTCAAAGATTAATAACGGTGAAAGATTAAGATAAAAGATTACATCAAACGTTTTCTTAAAATTCGCTATTCATTCTGATATAGGAATTAACTCGCCATGTCTCTTTAGAAATGTAAACAAAATTTTAAAAAATGAAGCATTGAATAATTATAGCGGAAAAGAAATCAATTTTTGAGTTAAATATAATAATTTATGAAATTGAAATGATAAACTTCATTGTTATTATGTTCGCGCTTCTTTGCACGAATTTCTTTGCAGCAATGACCAGTTAGTAAGATTTTCTCTTCGAAACCTCAGAGATTTAGGGTCGAGACCCAATTCCGCTGGAGAATCTCCGTGTGAGCGGGTCTAGAGCCTGTTACACCCGTCATAGTGAAACATCGTCCCACTGGTGTGGGGTGAATGTTTGGAGAGGGGTTGCCAACTCAGGTGTCATCTTCATAAACTGAGATGGACTTAAAATTACGATGCCCGAGTAGAAATAGCCCTAGTGTTGCTTATGAAAAATGTGAAAATAATATCATTAAAACTAAACTAAACTTTGCTTACAATTGATGAAGACCTAATAAGAAAAAATTTAAAATGTTACTCCTAATTTTTTTCTGTGTAATTCAGTTACCGATTAAATTCTATCGTATGGAATATATAAACAGTAAAGATGAAAAGCAGGAAATATATTTAAAAAAGAATTACTTTCTGAAAGTAAACCCATTCTTATAAATATTTATGAAATTCACTCGAAGAATGAAATTAGTTCACGCCCACAGCGATACAAATCATTGCAGTGTCGATTATATTGTGATTTTGTAATCTTTTGCATCCTGTATGATTCCCAAGGTTGTACGTCGATCACAAAGAGCTAACCATACATTTTTCCTGCGTTGAAAATTTATAAAACGGAACTATTAAAGTTAAAAAATGAACCTTATTGAAAAAGATCTGGCTTTGTAAAAAATATGCACAAAAATGTACAAGCAGTTCTTGGGTCCCTCTCAAGAAAAATATAAATCCTACTTAAGTCACGTAAATTACATGGGTAACATTACATGGGTAACATGAGATAATGTTGATTCTCCTGGTTCACACAATGTTGGGAATCCTAATATTTTTGTCTGTACTACATTTTAAACGCCAGAGAAATTTTTTATTAAAAAAATATGAAATGTAAAAACTTTTAAAGATAAAAATTCAAAGAAAAAGTATCTGCTTAGGTTTGTAATTAAAAAAATAGGGGAGATTCGAACTTCTAATTCAAAGCGTCGCATTATGATAAGGTTGCAGATTTGTTAGCATTACTCGCCCTATTCTGTGCGTAACTTTTTACATCAAGCAAATAAAAGAAAGAATGTAACTAGGCAAATTATTATTATGGTTGAAAAATTTCCTAGTTAAAATTTAAAAAATCCTTTGTTCAGAAATGCCTTATTTTCATTTTCTTGTTTGTAATTATTATATAAACACAGTTATTTAAAGTACAGAAACAAAACTTCGCTGAAAAATACTTTTTATGTAATTTTAATGTGTATGTGTATAAAGTAGCAACCTTGTAAAATATTGAAAAATAAACTTTTTTCTCAAAAAAATAAGGAAAAAAATTAAATTAGAGGAAATTTTGTATAAAAATATCACATATAAGATAATTTTAAAAAGTTTTTTTATAGTGATTAAAAATATTTTTTGTGCAATAATATGAAACATAGTTATCGAGAGATTACTATTTCAATTTGTTTTGAAATCAAAAGCCTGAATTAAAGTTTGAAAAAAAAATTATTAATGAGCCTTTACTGCCCCCCTTTACTGTATGAGAAATAACGTTCGACTCAGCAGAACGTTTTGAAAAAAATTTGCAATACGATTGCTTAATATTTGAATTTACAAATTGTATTCCTCTTATAAATAGTATCATGTTAAAACTATTAAAATTCTTAAAAAGAAAAAAAAACATTATAATCCACTGTTTAATCCACTGTTTAATTCAAATTTTAGTTAGATTCTTTTTTTAGTTTTTTTTCTTCAGATTTTTCAATTTTTTGGTATTAGAATAAATTTTAGATAGCAATTTTTATATCCTTTAATTGAAATAAAGTATGTAAAAAATTCCTGAAGTATAAGTCAAAAAGTTAAGACTTTAAAACACCACATGTTTCTTTCTATACTCGATATTTAAGCTTCAGTTTTTGTTCGAAATTTCTTCATAAGTTCAATACCAAACTATATTAACAAAGAGGATACTAACTTTAGAATTCTCCGATTTCAGTGTTCATTGCTTAAGCTGCATCTTTTCAATTTAGGAGAGTCATTTGAATAATAGAGCCTCTAGACAATAATTTGAGTTTTTTCTCTCTCCTATTGTGTTCAATGTTTCTTTATTCAAATCAGTGAAATGATTAAAAAGTATACATTGTCCTGTTATTTATTCAAAAGAATATGAGGTTCAGCCGCAGCTTTTAAAATATTCTGAATGGATATTAGAAGTCGAAAAACATGCAACAGTAGTCCATTGTAATGCTTGAAATTAATTCCTGGAATAAGAAAAAAAATTCGAAGGCTTATTTAAACATAAGAAGATAATATGTTATTTGAATTTCAGATTTTCTGATTAAATCTTTGCTTTTGCAGGTATATTCCAGGTACATAGACTTAACCAATGAATTACTTTTTAGAAGTAGAAAATATTCATTTCTTATTTTCATGAAAGTTATTTTGTGATTGTGCGTTTCCGAATTAAAATTTGATGAATACGATGGTGGGCACTGTTGCATTTACATCGAAAATGAAAAATATGACAAGGAGTATTTCATTTTAGTTAAAGAGAAAACTATTTTTAAATTAAGAAAAAAAATATTAGAATAAATTTAAAGATGGAAATCAATAAAATGCATAAT
This sequence comes from Argiope argentata, assembly GCA_026289955.1. NCBI lineage: Eukaryota > Metazoa > Arthropoda > Arachnida > Araneae > Araneidae > Argiope > Argiope argentata. The sequence continues at coordinate 13,344 of JAOUZG010027119.1, forward strand.
CTTGAACTTAAATTTATATATAATTTTGAATAATTCATCATATTTATAATTCAACTGATTAAAAAGTATACATTGTCCTGTTAACAACATTTTTTTAACAACAAGAAGGAAAACTAACAACATTTTTTTAAAAGTTTATTTCTTTTCTAGTTTCATTACTTTCAGATGTTCGTTTAGTTTGTCAGAAAAGTGTTAAGCATAATATTTCCTTATACATTTGAAAGTATTCACGTTAATAGTTCTTCACGGAAAAATTAAGATGCAATTTATTATTAAATGTTTTTTGATTAAATAACATTTATTAAAAAATAATAATGAAACAAAGAAGCTTCAAGATAAAGACAATTTTGCGTTTTTCAAATTTCTTGAGATATTTTCGATCGGGAAACTACAGTTATGACATTCAATTTCACTTCTGAAGCTTTTTTATTTCATTGAGAATGCTGTAAAACTCTGATTTTTGCACGCGATATTTTTACTAATTGTGTGAGTATTGTTTTTTAATTGTAATATTTGTATACACCAATGCCAAATTTTAATCAAAAGAATGCACAGGTTTTTTCCCCGTTTTGATAATTCTCCTTTATTTTATCAACAGTACATATATGTATATATGTTGATACTGCTTTGTGCGGTGGTGGGGGATGATCGGCTGTACACAAGCCGAAGAAGTACACATATTGTGATAAATTAGGAAGACTGTATAGGAATTTGTACTACGAACCATAAATACCGATTCTCTGTACCATAAGTCTCAATGCGGAGAAGAGATATCTGATTGAAATTGAATGAATGCAATTGTCAGTGATCCCCAGTTTTAGTGACTTGGTCAGGAATTAGGAAATAAAAGTGAAATTTCTGGTTAATGCACGAATTAAAACCAAGATATCTGAAATTTTATATCGATAATTCTATGCAATGTAACATCCCGTTGGGAGAATATGAAAAACAAAGGAACTAAAACCTGGAGGCATTTTTTCAGGAGTTAATAGCAAAGAGTTGTTTTATACTGAGAGCTAATAAAGTATACGATTTAGTAATTTCCTGTCTACTTGTGCTAATAGTGTATGAAAGTTTTGTTTTTTTTCTGTTTTCATTCCTTCTTTTTGATGTTTTTGGGTATGTTCATGGAATAAAATATGATCTTCCATCATCCATATTTTTTTGAATTAATGATTCTTACAGCGTCCAAACGATTTTTGATAAAGAGGACTCATCAGAACAATGGTTCATCATGAGTTTTAAGCGGAAATGACATTAATGTTTCGATTGTATTTTCATCTACTGTTTCTTAAACCAGCAAAAGTGTATTCCTCAAGACATCGTCCATCGACATTACATGCTACGTCTGTTTTGCAGTTCGCGGAAGAGTGACGGAAAAGCGAATTTGAATGTTGACTAATTTTTCACTGAGTCGATTCAGAATAGGAAACAAATCTGCAATTATTATAAATCGAATATCTTTGTTTCATATCCCTAGTTATATGAGCTTTTGAATTTGCCCATTAATATAGGCAGATGACGCAGGCATTTGTCAAAAATTTGCAAAATGGATGACATTTCATGATTCCATCAGTTATAAAATGTCAATTTAGAATAGAATTTAAGGATCGAAAAATGGATATAATTCATTAAATGTGTGTTTCGGACTGAAGGGAGTCCAAATTGTGAAGAATCACCTACATCTCAGCATCAAATACTTTGAACATTACAATACGGTTTTTTTTGTACAATTTTCATTTAAAATTTTTTGGAACAATTTTCATGTACAATTTTATTTGAACAATTCTCCTATAGTGATCCTCTAATAATGGCAAATTAGTTGGCAGCCTTAAAGAGATCACATATTTAGTAATATTAGTATGTTTCGCTACTAGAGGATGTTGTTTATGCTAATACTTATTATTCATTTCATTCAACATCTCATTATAAAGCTATACGAGAGATAGATGACGCGATCTTGAAGCTGTGATAAAGGGAATGCAGCACCTCTTTTTTGATCTTCCGTGCCGCGACGGTGGAAGAAAGCCTCACTTAGATGGATTTAGAAATCAAATAAGCAATTTCTCGCTGTCTGGAATACAAACGTGCGACCTTTGGCGCAAGAAGTCGATCGTTGGCACATTTGATCACAGTTTCTTAGAGACCGATGCAGTTTCCTTATGTAGCAGAAGTTCTGCGAAGTTACCAAAAGTTTCAATCTTGAATAGAGATTTAAACCGAGATGACTGGTCGAATCTCCATTCTTCACCGATGTATCAATTTGTCGTGAATATAAATAAAATGTACAATGGTATCAAAAAAGTTTCGAGTATTTATCAAATTTCGTCCTAAGTCCCTAAATACTGATGCAACGCCCGTTTCCTTGTTCGGTATACTATAGAAAAACTTCCCAATGAAAACATTGCAATTGCTTTGCCTTTTTACAAGAATTGTTTTGCGCTTGAATAGAAGTTTACAGCAGATAATATTCACTTCACATTTTAGCAACGTATGAAGTTATTTTTAATATATTAGAATAGTATGAGGTCATCAAAATGGTATCAAACTGTATAATAATAAGTTGAAAAGTGGGGAATCCATATTTCTCCCACAATCACAAATTGCATCGACATTCATCACGTTGGCGTGCCAATAGATATGCTTTGGTGTATTTAGCAGATACACAGTTCATAGTATTAGGATAGATTGTGTCGCGATTTTTGGTGATCTTGAGAAGGAAAAAAAAGGAACGCGAAACATTGTTAAAGACTTTGCAACTTTGTAAAGAATAAACCTGGTTAAATCTGTCGGAGAGAGAAGGGTCGTTCGGTTTCCGTGCAAGTTTTCCAGAGTCATAAAAGGCATATTAGAGTACATTAGACTTCGAAAGCAAAGAAAATCACAGCAATATGAAAAGAAATCTATCCTGAAGAAGCAACTTGAATTGCAAAATATATGTTCCCATTTTTGGGAAGTACATTAAAAGAATGTATTCAAGAGTTACAAAATGTCAACTTACTTTCCGTTTCTGAAACTTATTTCTATTATCTCTTTTATATTATTTTACTTCTCAAAGTGAATATAAGCAATGATAAAGAGTATTTTTTACAAAATTTACTACTTTCTCTCAGATATTAATGACTATTTTCTTTTTTTTATTGGTGCTAACTGTTGGGCTTTTTTTTTAATTTAAATTATGAAATAACATGCATTTTTTTCTTCTAAATTTATATAGTTTCTAGTATTATTTACCGTAAAATTCGATACAATTTTCCTTCAAGCTTTTGTGTGAATGTTTTCAGCTACTGCCATATTTAAAATCGATATTCACAGTAATTTTATAGAAATAATATCTATAAATTAGTGTGTGTTTGTGTGCCTTTGGTATGTGCCAATATAGTACATAATCATCTGTGAAGTGTGATGTTCATGTAAATATGTTCTTAAACTGTGTCCATCTTAATAAATGTTATTATTTAGTCTACCATATTGCAACAATTTGTTTACTCAAGTTTTCCGCATTCGCACTTTTCTCATTTTCCCATCCAGCTTGTTTCCTGCACAAAAACTAGCTTTGTTCCAAATACAAAAGTCTATGTCCCAGAGCCAAATGCTCGTCTCTGCTGACAACATTAATCTCTTTATATTTGAAATTTGTTCAATTTGGCTATTAACTTCTTAACAAAAAATAAATACATACATGATTATCTTTCATATTTTGATAAAAATCAAAATAAGATTAAACTGGCATATTTTCAAAGATATGGAGGGCACTCCTATCTGAAAACAGTTGGCATATAAATAGTGATTTCTTGTTGAATCGTATTCAATATTACTTTACTATAACTGAACATAATGTGTATTTCCACACACTTTAAACCTTGCACTGGAAATGGTGGACTTTAGAATGATTCAGTTATAAGAAGTGAAATGGTAAAAAAAAAACCCTTGTAATTTAAGAATAAATATTTGCCCAAAAGTAACTGCCTTACGTAGAAAGATGAAGAATACAAATGATTGTCAAAATGCAAATGTCTAAATTTGTATAAAGTTTGTATAACAAAATATTCACATTCAACTTTTAATAATTGTTGGATATGTCGCTCTTATTATTTTATGTTTTAATGTATTTCAAACGAATAAAGAATTTCAAGGAATTTTTTTAGCATTTAAAATGACATTACAAAGAAAATTTCGGTCATATGAATAAAATATTCTTTTATGAACGCATTCTCGATCTGAGCTCAAAAAGTTCTTATCGGAATGCGAAAGCCATTAACAGTCGAAAGAGCTTCTCAATATTCCAAGAATGGTTTTAATGTTGTGTTATTGCTCTAATTAGTGGTAAATTAACAAATACCCCTAATGAATTATTCGTTTTCAAAGTTAAGAAGATTAGAAGAATGGATATTTCATAGGCCTTATTTCTTTTTGCTAAGAAAATCGCACTAGAATATTTATGTTCGAAGTTCTGAACAGGAACGAGTGGTGATTAGTTGCTAAACTTAGAAGTAAGATGAAGATTTGATGAAGATTTTTTTTTATTTATTACTTTACTTTTAAAATATAAAAGAAGAAAATACAATCTAAACATGGTCTTATTATAATAAATCCTCGTATTTTTCTTGTGTGGATTTTCTGTAAACTAGTTTTAGCTATTGCTATTAAAGTAAAATAAATTAAAATGATGTTATGATGTTCGTTGATGCGAATCCTTTCGACAATGTAATCTGTGTCTGCTCTGCTCATCATGCAGCAAGAAAAAAGTGGTGACATCATAGAAAATGTGAGTTCGGTTGTTGAATTCTCCTGAGGATTGTAAATTGATCGTGCCTTGATGTTGAATAACTCCATTCCACGTGGACTGTCTGAATGTGCCAATAGAATGAAAAATTGAGATGAGGCTTGATTGACGAAGACTATGAATAGATGCAGTGCGTATTTCTGAAGATTAAAAGGCAATATGCAATGATAAAGCAGCTAAATAGCTCGAAACTCCAAATGAGAATCAAAAATAAAAACGTAAAATAAAGAAGAAAAATAGCAGAATTTTCTAACCTGATATCATTTAAAGATTAAAGAAAATGATACCAGAAGTGATAAAGGAGTTTTTCAATTTGAAAACTACCCGTCTATGTCGCCCATTTGTTTCATTAAAATTTTCAATTCAATACTTTGCGTAACTGGGTTTTTTAATAGATATTCCAGAACACTATTTTAAAGCTATATATTTGATAGCTAGGTACTATTATGAAACTTGTCGTCATCCTGTTAAGTATATATCGATCTCTGCAATTTTTAGTCACCTCTATTAAAATTTGATTTGGAAGTAATTGAATTTGAATTTAAAAGAAATGGTTTTTTGTTGAAACCAAACATGTTTTTTTAAAAATTTAACTACAGAATACAGAATTACGCATAAAAATTTTAGCGTCGTGAAGAATAGTTTTTTTAATAATTTGTCAATATCTCTAAGAAAAATTCAATAATAATTTTTTCTCAATCATTTGAAATTCAGTTTTTAGCTTTACTTTCAAACAGTTTTAAATGGCGTAAATAATAATATCTTATTTCGTTCAGTCAATAAATGAACTTCTGAAAAATATAAAGTCTAAATCTTAGACTTTCTATTGGTCCTAAAGCATCAAATTCATTGAAATATGCAATATCATATTCAATATAATTTATAAAATTTTTAAATTAAAAAAAATATATGATTAACGTTTCTATATCCCGTGAAAAAATCTTTTATATCTTCATCATTCCCACCTGGGGGCTTGAAAAAAGGATGAGATGATTCTGGCACCCTGAAGGGTACTAATAGGTGAGGGGTTGGCTCTTCCCATCGTTGACGAGAGGTACTTCCTACGGGAAGGGTTGTACCGTGGCCTCACTCACAGTTATGCCAGTGCTGCTGTAGTGGCTGTCCGGTCATTCAGATATTTTTTTATTTATTCCGAGTGCCTTCGGGTGGGTTGGAGAGTCTGATATGACTTTTTTACCTTCTTCGACAAAGTACTGATTTTACAATTTGGACGTCTTCCTGGCAAACACTTGGGACAAAAATTAGATACGGGCCTAAATGCTGTCAACAAGACTGAGCTCAAAATTTTATTCATATAGATAATTAGGCTGTTGAGTTATCACGTTTAGATAGGCACATATTTATAGAATAACAAATGGTAATTCCTTCAATTTCTTTGTTCAGAAATTTAAAAAAAAAAACCCTTTTATTGCTAAATCCAAATAATAAACTTCCTTCATAAAGCTTAATTGCATTCGAGATTCCATGCTACAGTTACTTCATGGTCAGATAAACTTCTCTTCTTCGAATTAGTCGAATCTTTAAAGGAAATCTATAATTCTTATGATAAGATTCCGTCAAATTTTATCGTTCCAATTCAAAGTTTTTCCATCTTCACAAACAGGCAGGCATAATTATAAAAATAAGTGGATTTTTTCAAATTAGTAGATATTTGAAGAAGAAAATTTCTCAAAATCTAATATTCTCCGACAATTGCAATTTCTTTGTCTATTTTGCTGATGAAAAATACAAATGTCGAAGTAGGTAAATAAATACGATTCAATTCCATTGAATACACCGTGAAACTTTTCTCAAAATACTTCTATTCTTCAACAAATAAATTTTTAGGGATGTTCACACTGTAATTCCCGATCGCCATTTTAAAGTGAAAAGTGGTTTTCTTTTTCCACTTACATAGTTTGCCACTTTTACTCTTCCATTGTTCATGTATTTACTCGAAAATCCAATCTGAAAGTTAACGAATAATTTTTAAAGCACAATAAAAAGAATTATTTTCCTTTTTATTTCACATTTCAGTTTTAGCTGAACATTTTATTTCTTTCCGACAACTAAACTAAGCCTACCAGTTGGTAGCTTAAAGCGTAGTTGAAGAGTATCACGTTTCATCCAAAGCTAAGAAATGATTGCTGATTTCTTTCCAACTTGGTGTAGAAGGGATTAGTTGATAAAAAAAAAGGATAAGCTTGTTAGGTAAAGAAGATATCTCAGTTCTTGTGAAGGTCAAGTGTGATTGCGAAGCCCGATGCTTTCACTGAGAAGATCCATAAATAACACATTCTCGCCTGTTGGGTTCTTATTTATTCCCTACATTAGGATTACGATTTTCTTTGATTATCTGCAACTAAATTCTGGGATTTACTCATACTCATTAGAAAATACTTTGAATGAAGTATAATTACGGTAAAGAGTTACGTTCTGATTTTTTTTTTTGAAAAATAATATAAAATGCTTATTTTTTCAAATTTTTTCACAAAATTGATTTACACAACACATATTTAAATATATATTACCTGATAGACAAAATTGCTCAGAAAACTAAAAAAAGATATGCAATTTTACTAGCTGGGAAAAAGTATTTAAAAAACACACGCTACTAGTTGAGAAGTTTATCCAACGATTTGTTCTAAATTTGATAGATAAGCAATATATTACGTAGTTTTTGGACCAAGAAATAAGTCTATGTCAGTCAGTTTTTCAGGTACTGGATTAGAAACTTTAATTGACTTGACATTTACATTTTCTTTTCTCAAAACGAAGCCTTAACATTTTTAAAAATATCTTTTTAGATGAAATGATGGTTTATTTTTTATTTCAGAAACTGCGTATTATATTTAGAAATTATATCAAAATAGAAATTGTCAAAGTAGCAAAAAATTACACAGCAACATTAATACGTAACATACGCAAATACAAACATAAATTTAACTTTATTTTGGAACAGAAACGAAATTGTTTTATAAAACAAATATAGAAATTAAGAATATCGAATACAAAATATTAGATAGTTTGGCTAAAGATACACTTTTCATCACAGTCACTTATCTCAGATTTATTTGTATAGAAATATGTATATTAAAAGGCAATATATAATACACTATCTGACCAAAAGTATCCGGACATCCAGCGGTATGGACTTAGAGCGTACTGAAGGGCGTATTAATATTTTGTCGGTCCTCCTTTTGCATCGATGACAGCCTGCACACGTCTGGGAAGACTTTCCGCCAGTTTTTGATAGGTGGCTACAGGAATTGACTTCCAGGCATGCATCTGAGCTGAAGTGAGTGCTTGCAAATGAGGAAGGTCGATTGGGCTGTCTTCGTAATCTGCTTTCCAATTCGTTCCAAAAGGTTCTATGGCACTTAGATCGGGACTCTCTCTGAGAAGACCAGTCCAGTTTTTGAATACCCATTCCGTCAAAAAAGGTCTGAGCAAACCTCGATATGTGAATGGAGCAGTGATCCTGCTGGAAGAGAAATGTACCTTGTCCAAAATATTGCCATAGAGTTGGGATTGGAAGCATTGCCCAGAATGTCCACATACACCTCAGAGTTAATGTTTGCAACTACAGGAACTAATGGAACGAGTTAAAATTGCGTGAAGCCCCCCCCCCCCCCCCAACATCAAACATAACAGTTGACACAGTGCAGTCACTAATGAAACAGTTCCTGGGCATTCGCCTGACCCAGATGCGCTCATCCCACTGCCAGACTTGAAAGCGTGGTTCGTCACCCCAAAGAAAAGATTTCCACGTGTTCACAGTCCAACGACGGTGGGCTCGGTACCACTGCAATCGATGCTTCGCATTCTGGGGAGTGGTGTTCGGCTTGTGCGCGGCTGCACGAGCGTGGGATTCCAAGTTTTTTAACTCTCGGAGAACTGTCCTGCTGCTTACACTAACGTCTGGTGAGGTTCCGAACTCCTGAGAAAGTTCCGCCTATGACAACTTGCGATTTTGTTTCACTTTCCTTTTCAGAGTGAGTCACCAAGGGTTTTCGGCCTACCAGTTCGTTTTCCCGCGGATTCTCTGCCTCGACAATTCCACTTCACAATGACATCATTCGCAGTGGATTTAGGTTTCCGTTGGATATCCGCAATCTCTCAAGCTGATTTCAGACAAAGTTGACATCCCACTTTATTTCCACGACCAAACTCACTAAGCTCCTTTGACTTACTCATTGCCCCACAAACGCATAAATACAGCCTGACAAACCACTACTGAGGCTTTTATTGCTTTCGATTATTTATCAAATTACCTCACCCGTCAGAACAACTTTCTTAAGAGGTGCCGGATACTTAGGCCAGGTAGTGTATAATACTAGTAAAGCAGTTAAAAACTCAAAATTTAATAACACTTTTCCCATCTTTAAATATTGTTAAAATAAACCAGGATATAAGATATTTTTTCTCAATTTCAAGATGAATAGGATTCTCAAAAATTAAAATTACTTACTATTTTGAATTTATATTATTTTTATTTGAGCTGTCAAATGGAGTAAATAAAACTTTCATTTTAAATGCAATTTTCTCAAAATATTTTTATTTCCTAGATCTTTATCAGTCGATGCTTTGGATAAATCAAAATTTTATTATGATTCTCCGTGAAGCGAGGGAAATTAGCCGAATCCTGCTGAACCATCATTAAACTTGAATAACCAATAATTTTCAAAAAGGTTCGGTTCGTAAAGTTGAAGGCTGTAATTTTGGTCCTAAAAAGTACAAAACGTCCATGTAACACGAAAAAGCTGAAAAATGGCTAATACTTCCTTAGATAATTATGTCACGTCGCGTCCAAAGCTCAAGTGCTCTTTCGAACTAATTCTAGTTGATCTGGCAGAATTTCAAGAAAAGTTTTCTCTTTTTTTTTTCTAACTGGCTTGTTTTCTTTTATTGGTATTGCACAATCAATTGAGAATCTATTTCGCAAAGTTGTATTTGGCGCTAGAGAGAAAAGACAGAGAGCTGAACTTTAACTTTAGATACTTCCTCTTCGACTTCCTTCCTTCCTTTCGATAGTAAATAATAAAAGAATAGTAAATAAAATAAATATAAAAAGAGACGCGTGTCTTCTCATAAAAAACAAAACAAAAATATCTTTACTACATTTTTTCATAAATTGTTATGTAATGCTTTCGTGTATTTTTGTTGAATGAAGAGTTTAATATTTTTTTAATAAGTTCACACCTTTACTGTTTAAGTTGCCGTAATCTTAATCAATCATTTGGTCTTCATTTCTTTTCGTTCATCGTAATATTGTCTAAAGATGAAGAAAACTTTATATTAATCCACGGTTTTTAAAGTCTTTTTGCGTCAATTTTTAAAATACTTTTTAATTGATTTTGACAACAAATTTATGATTATGATCTTTAACATGTACTGCTGATGAATTAATACACCGAAGGAATTTTTTCAATACAGCAGCTTATTTTACAGTTTCTATATCATAATCATTGTAATAAATTTAAGGTCTTCCTAATTAAATGAAAGTTATTTTTGATGTGTTGCTTGAGGGTTTTAAAATAAAATTTGGTTGTGTGTTTTTACTAATTATGTTTGAGGTAATTATGACACACTGTGATTGTTTGAATTGATTTGGAACTGTCAACGAATATCGAAGCATTATAAAAAGATATATGAAACAAAGCGTCTATGAAAATGAACCTGTCATCTATCAAGTAATTTTTATTTTATTTCTGTTGTAGTCTGCCAAACTGGATGACAATAATACTGTTTTTCAAGCTGATGTCACTGCGCTACATGAAGCTGTAAAATACGCATTTCAGTTTGAAAACAACAACACTTTTAAAATAAATGTCTTCAATAGAGCTAGTATCATGGCATCTTCTAATCCAAAGAGTACAAACCAAATAACAAGAGAAATTTTTGGTATACTGCTTACAAATCGAACAGAACAAATTTCATGGGTTAAAGTGCATGCAAGAAATTGAGGCAATGAAAAAGCAGACTAGCAAAAGTCGCAACGTGAATTGGGCAATTTTATAATGCAAACCAAACTTCTCAAACCATATATAAAAGCCCTGTTCCGGAAAGACACGCTAGAGGAATGACAAGGATATTGGAGCAATGGTGACACTGGCAGAAAAGTTTTTAATATTCTGCCTTCAGTCAACCTTTATCCCACAAACTGGATCAGAGAGGATATTATTTTCTTCTCAGAACATGCCCCTTTTCTGGACTACCTTAAAAGGTTCAACCTTTTTTAGAGTGATCGGTGCAGTTGTGGTGGGACTGGAACGGCACTTCATTATGCCACGGAATGTATCCTTACAATCTCTTGGCATATGAAAAAACCATCACCAAGCCATGAACAAGAATGGCTAAAAAGAGTCGCCAGTAACCGTTTATCCAGGCAAAAAAATCCATAACATAATTGAATTTTTAAGTGGAAATAGAGATCTATTCTCATCTTCCTAGTCCTCAACATCAAGTTTCATACTCACAAAGACTGAGGGTAAAAGCAAGCAGTTTCCCATTATACACTACAATCAAGCGGAGTTCCTCTTCGTTCCAACTAGCCAAATTATTTTCTATCTCCTTTTAATACCTGCAACGTCACCTAGGGTGTCATAAAATTAAATGAACGCAGAATGTATGCATATCATAACACATGTTATATTTCAGCCTATAATGGTGTAAAACCCTTTTTTCAAAGAAGAAAAACTCTGTAAACGGCTTTTCTCATTATCATATCCCATATTCTTGTAAATTATGTAAATAGTTTTGTTTTTATTTTTTCTTACTGTAAATATTTTATTACTTAAAATAAAATTCTCGTAACATGCTCACCAAACCGTGAAGTGACCATAATGGTCCTAAATACGGGGGGATGAGATGGCGTTCAGTAGTTTAACTGCAATTTTCAGTCGAAAATATAAAAATTGGCAGTTTATTTGTGAAATAGAATTGATGAAATCAGTGCAGGACAGTATGGTACAGGCCAAAAGTCACATATTCAATGGAATCAAATTCATATTATTTTATTAATTTTGAAGAAAGGCAGGTTAATTCTGTCATGCATTCATGACATGCTTCCTACATATAGTAAGGCTAGAAATAGAAAATATTTTACATTTTTATATGATAGTTTAGGTTACGATAATTTCCCCAAAAGTAATATCGATTATCTGAATTGCTAAAATATCAATCGATTATCGATATGTCGGTTGTGCTTTAGTTGGAGTTTTTTGAGATTCATTGCCCATTAATCTGAATCTATTAAAAGTTTTCATTTGCGCTATTTACCTAAAAGGATTAATTTTTTTAAAATTTCGTTTAACAATATTAATATTTATAAAAAATACATACAGCTCAACAAAATTACATTTTATACGATGTATAAAAATTTCTTGAAAGAGTGTTGGCTCTTTTACAGCATGTTTTCACCAACTGACTCTTTAGATCAGCGATCACTATTGATTATATCCATACTTTATCATAAGCAAATCCCTAAATTCATATACTCATACAAAGATTCTAACAATCAAAGTGCCGGAAAATAAATCATTGTTGTTCAATCCTGTTCCTCTAGGTAGACTCTCAGGGATAATCAAATGGATATGATATAAATTCTTGTCAGAAATTACAGATCCTACTCATTTCCATCGTAATGTTGATCGATTCTGCAACCACGTCGACTTATGAAGCGCTGTAAGGCCGCCTTGGTACGCATACAAATGTTGACACAAATGTATGAATCTAATCTCACTTTACTTCAAAGAAGATTGGGTTTTGTTAAAAATAGACCATAAAAAATGCATTAAAGTTGTGGAAAAGTTTCAGATGGAATAATGCGGTCAGAGGATAAATTATCCACCAGTTGATGACAAGGCCGACCTCTTAATCATTAGCAAAAAGTGCAAGTGCTAAGAGGTAATAGACCTGGACCATTTTACAGAATGAATGACAGCAAAAAGGAAATGAACAATATGAAACTGTCTTTCATAAAATGATGTAAAGATCAACTTCGTTTATCGTCTTATTCTTGTGTACATCCGACCATCCCGCCACCACTGAATGTGCCAATGAACTTCTTTACTATACGCGGATGTGTCAAGTTAATTGGATATTCTTGATTAACATTAAAGTTTGACAGTTAGAAGAACGCCCTATTATTCTAATGATGTCTTTAGGAATAAAAAAAAATATGTATAGTAGTATGTTAGTTTGGTTTTATAGGGTTAACTGGCTCAATAGCCACACCAGGCCATACAGTGCCAATCAGATGGTAAAATTAGAAAAGGTTTAAGAGCACATTAATTATATTATGAAGTAGAGGTATCAAGATAAAATATGACAATGAAAATAAAATGTATTTTCATCATTTTAAAGTATAAAATTTTAAAAAATGCGATTCAAGTAGTTTAAAAATCTAATGTAATATAGAAATACAAAGAGAACCGCTTAATACCAAACGGGAAAAATTATAAATGCAAGTAAAAAATAAAATCACTTTGCAGAATTTAGAAATATTTAGGTGATATGTTTTACCCTGCCAAGTCTTGTAACCTTTAGGAAGACGAGGAGGAAAAAACGAATACGATGATAATTAAAAACAGGACAGTCTGAATATGGTAAATAGTATAATAAATTCAATCTGCTGCGTATAGGTGCGTTTTCGCGAAATATCAGATGCCTGTGTGTGACACGTGTGTGTGTGTCTTATACGGAGACAAGTCAATTTGAAATGGGAGGCTCAGGTTCATTCAACAACAACCCTTGAAGGCCCTTTCATCAAAATAGTTGATTTGGCAGAGTGCTTGGCGAAATTTTCCATGAAACACTGTCGGAAAAATTTGATGTTCTCTCAATAAGATTCCACCGAGTTTGTGGAGCTAAAGATCTGATTTTAACTGCTCTGTTTAGTATGAATTAATTGATTTTTTCGATAGAAAATACCTCTAACAGAATATAACTTTGGAACCTTACCACAAGATGATGCCATTGGTTTACACGTTCAAAGTTTTCAGAATTCTTTTTAAACATACCAACAAAAGTGCAGAGCACATCTCAATTCTTAAAAGAGATGCAGATTCGTTTGGATGAACACCATATTTTTGCCTCAACAATGAGTACTTCATTTATATTTGCAACTTTTTTGTCATAAATAATTTTAAGGCAAAATACAGCTGTATAAATTTTACTTGTTCCATCGCAAAATACTTGGAATACAGTTGAGTCTCCATATGAGCCTATAATAAAACAAGAGTACTTTCATTGACTTTAGTAGTTAGCACTTACCATATTCTTAAAATAGAATTTTTCAATGGCTCAATACAAGAAACATTACTTTCGACGAACTTTTGAGATTGATCTTTTGTCGAATAATGGACGGGAACAGAATTTTGAATGCACGGAAAATGTTTGCAATGAGGTGCATTAGTTCCCTTTTAGTGGTTACCGATTTAAAGACAGAAATATTAATTCTTAGCCTATCTATTGAAGTCTCCCAGAATAACCCTAACCATTTCACATACTTTGGTCCGGATTCTAGATATTTCAATTCACTTGGAAGATCCACAATAAACACTGCGACTATAACATGCTCATTTCCTTATCTTGAATTCGTCCATCCCCATTACTTGATTCAAGTTTCTAACTAAATGTCCAGTATCTGGCACCCAATCTACTCCCAAAAGCAAATCGTCGACGGAGAAATTCTCTAATAACCTTTGGTATATTTGGAAAAGACTTTTCATGGTTCTCAGTTAATTGATACAAAGTCCTAAGTCATTAAAAGTATCTTTTACAACCGTTAGTCAAAGATGACTCTTAACAGATTCTGTAGAAATAAAGAACCGAAAGATCCTTTTATAATCGACTCCTTAGTCATAAAAATTATACGGTACATTTTATTTAAGTTTGCATTTAGACTTGGTGAAAACAGCCGAAGATTTAAATGCAGTTTTATCAAATGATATTGCAGTTTGGGTTCCTTAATCAAATAATCATAACTGAAGATCATCAAGGACGTCGATATCTTGTTCATTGTAACATTAAATTTCTTTGAAAAAATACAAACTTCCTCTTTGCAGCTATAACCATTTTGACAATTTACAACTATAAGACGATTCAAATTTCGATAGAACAAAATGTAGTTTTATTAAAGGAAATTCAAAAGAGTCAATAAAACAACAAGTAGTTTACTAAAACAATGATTGGAAAACATGTTTAAAATGTAACAAAAAGCAGTTACAGTTACTATTATTATTAAAGCCATCCATAGCTCCATCTCTTGATAAAAATCTAACAAATATGGTTAAAAAGATATTTTTAAGTAAGCATTCCTTGTTAAATATTTTTAGCAAAACTCTAGCAGCAATGTGTAATGTGTATGATTCCTAGTATTGTAACAATTCTAGGAGATTATTTACCGGCAACAATTTGTGACTTACATTACTAGTATTTTTACTACATTAATCATTTAATTGTCATGGCTCAGTGATAATCCAATAATTTTCAATTCCTACTATTAGTTCACACTCTCCCTTTATATATCTTGTTTAAATTTTTCAGTCGTTAATAAAATACTTTATATTCATTCACTCAACTTCAAATAACTTTTTTAAAACTTCTAGTGGACGACACTCGATGTTAATACAGTTTTTTCATTTAGCAGTTTGTAGTGAAAATTGAAATCAACTGGTAGTAGCTCGATCGGTAAAATGCAAGGATCAAACTTTTTTTAAGTGAAAATAAAATATGCGAGTTCAATTTTGCTAAAATTAATAATTTTCTTACTGATTATTTATATTAATTGTAATTATTTAATAAAAAGTAACTAAAATAAAATTTTTCTTTCTTGCTCTAAGTAGGAATTTACTTTAAAGATTTATTTTATATTATTTGTTACCACTTGCATTTGTTCCATCTTCGAAAATTTCATATCCTTATCTCAGGATAGATATCTGCAGTTCCTTTAGCAGAATTTAAGCATCTATGAAACCTCGACTTTAATTTCTTTCTACTTTCTTAAGGTTTGAGTATTATTTCTTTAGGAATTGAACTAAGTCTATCGCTGTCTATCTGCATTTAGAAAAACAAAAACAAAATCTTTTTTATCATGCTTGAAATTACCAGATGATATTCGAATGCTTCAAAATTTTTCTTTGCTCTAATTAAATAATTTTTAAAAATCACTATATATTTTATAAACAATATGGATAAAATCTATCTGCTAAGAAATTTCTGAAAGCTGCAATGGGAAATATAAATATGAGAGCGCATTTCATTTTGTTTGTTTTTAGTATCAAGCTTTATCATATATAAATATCTTGTTCATTTTTAAATTAAATCCTTTGTAAATGTAATTATTACTTATATTTGTGATCCTGACATCCGAAATTATTTTAAAGAATTATTTGAATTCAACTGAACTGGTTTAAATATACATTAAAAAACATATTTAATTATAGTCCTTGTCTTTTGGAAAAGCAGACAATGATTTTTTTACTACTTATTTATTAATGCCATGCAAAAATTATGTAGTCTTAATATATGATTTCAAACGCAGAATAAATTATTCTTTGCATCCTTCTTGAATTTTTAAGGCGATGTCCGTGAAAGAAAACAGCTACTTAAAGCAGCTGTTTTCCTTCTTTTCTCATCCTAATGACTAATCGAATATTATAAACAAAGCCTGGGCTACCATTAAATATGCATGACTCTGATTACTCTTTTAACCACAAATGGCTCAGAAACTTCAAAGGCTGGCAAATTAACTCTTGTTAACTCGAATAAATCAAGCGAAGTATATGAAATCTTTTTTTTTCAAAAGGCAACTCATGCTGTTGTTATTTGGAATAATTCATTCGTACTGTGACTTTCTTTCACCCTTGTTAATGAAATGGAAGTAATGCGTTCCATTTTGTTCTGCTTCTGACGCTAATGCTGCACTGGTAATGAGTGATTTAACTTGATTTCGACCAAAAATTATTTCATTTGCAGAATAATTTCATAAGTTTATTTCAATGCGATCTATAGACGATTTATTATTCCTTCTTTCCATGAGAAAATAAATTTCATGAAAATCTAATCATATGCTGCATACTTCGTGTTTCCTAAAAATGACGGCTGCAATTTCTATGTGCTATTGCTTTTATTATGAATGCATAAATCAAACTTAATGCATAAATCAGTTACGTTGCAATTCGCTCATTATCCATTGTTCAATTGTTCCTTAAAGGAAGTGTTACGTTTCAGTTGTTTCTATCATTTCGTTTTGTTGCTGTGCTTAATTCGCAATGACGGTGGTTACATTTTTGAAATTATATTTATTTAACTTAAGGAATTTTAATGTAATATTAATTATTATACAATTTCATTTCATTTCATTTAAATTTAATAATATAATTTGCGAAGAAATTAATTTTTTGTCATTCTTTAAATGTTAAACAGAAGACGATTTCAGTTACATCATTCTAAATTTGTTTGTGTGGTTATATCAATCATCTGAGGCAAACTATAATCTTTGCCAAATTTTACTCTGAGGCTGTTTAAAAAAAGGCATGCAATGTTTTCATAAACTTACTTTTATCAAAAACCTTTTCAAGATAACGAGTGAATATAGATGCGCGTACGATTGAGACATCAGGGTTATTTAAGAAGAAACAAAGAATTTTTGAATCATTTCCAAATGAAAGAATTATAAGTAGTTTTGAAATGTTCTATGACATGCCATTGAAAGATGAAGCATCTAAAAATTAACTTTTTAAAGAAGAATTATTTTAATTTCTAGTTAAGCATAATTAAGCGATTTTGAGCGATATCTAAAAAAATTATATAATTACAGCCAATCAGGAACGATGATCATAAATTGCTTAAAATTTTGTTCATTATATTTTTAGAAAAAGAATAAGTGTTTTTGAATCCCGTTTGAAAAATCTCTTGTTAATAAGTAAATGTTTGAAGATTTCAAAAATAGATAAGTAAGCAAACCATGAGAGATACTTAAATAATTTTAGCTTGAAATTAAGGAGAGTTCAGAAATCCTTATTGCGCTTTTATGTGTAAGTAATGCTACAAAGAAGTGACATTTCGGCCTCATTAGTTACCTTTCAATAATAAACGTTTAGAAGAACACAATATTGACTCTGTACGACAAAAAAATAATGCATGTTTAGCTATATCAGACAGGGTCCTTAAATTGATCTTGGGAATTTTTTGGATTGAAACTGGTTCATTAAAAACCTGAGAAATTTTTTAAATATCCATATCATTCGAGGCCATATTTTTCTGAACCCTCTATATTTGAGGTAAGAAGGTACAAGGACTCATTGGTCTCTCGAGGAAATTATTGGTAGTGAAACAGTTCAGAAATCTCCCAATTGCATGCATGCACCCGACATTCAATTACTTCAAGAAGTTTAATAATATCCACACTTAGTTTTAAAATTGTTCAGTTTCTGAACAGATCTCCAAATTTTAAATCTCGGTTAAATGACATCTGAAATCGCATTCTCACTTTCTAGGCTTCAGAGACACACCGAGGAGAGATCAACTCGCCTCGGATTGAACGCAGATCAAATCCGATCTCGTTTCGTTTGTATCGAAATTTGAACCTGAAACCCTGTAGCCCAGAACCAATAGGACACCGAGGTTCTGATTGGATCACAAAAGAACACGGATTAGAGATCTTGGGAAACCGTTTGTAAAAGGCTACGGATGAGTTAAAATAAACCCCCTTATCCCAGTCATGTCAAAATTGGATTACATAATTAGACATAAATATACAGTCACTCCGCTAGCAGTCCCGCAACACCACGACGCTTATTTCAATCGAACTATACTATAGCTAGTTTTGAGGACATTTCTAGAGTGTTGTGGTTCATTTTCTATCAAAAACCTAATTAGTAACAATCTCTGAAGCTGGAGTATCACTTATGTGTGACGTTGGTTGCTACCACAATGGAGCGTATCAACATTGATTTAGTATATTGTCTTGATTCCTACGGAATTGGCGCAAAATTTAAGCCAAAATACCTTTAAGTAGTCGTTAGGTATTGTTATTTTAGCTGGACACATTAATGGCAACTGAAAAATGTATGTCTGGTAATGGAAAATAGATACGTAATAACTCACAAATGTTGAAATCACAATCCGATTCAAAATGATATTCGGTACTTACATGAATAAGCAAATTAGAAGCAAGTTCCCCTGCTTTGTCATTGATTGTCTGTGAGAATAATTTAAGCAACACTTAGCGTTCCTTCGTCATTCCGTTTTTGAAAATTATCAATACTCTTTTGGAAACTAAATAATCAATATAGAACTACCACTTCTTCCGTTTCTTACATTTCATACAAAGAAAGAAATTCCCAATTAAATATATTCAGAAATAATTTTTAACTTTTAAAGGTATTATTCATAAGCCCGGAAGAGACTCGAAAATGATTGAAATTCCGCTTTTCTTTGTGAATCTCATGAAATATGCAAAAATTTTACCATATAGAAGATTTTATTCTATATTTCGGTGTGGATTATTGCTGACATTGTTGGCCTCCAACCTTTAAAATTAAAGAAAATAATAAAACATTATGAGACATGATGAAATTTTGTTTTATTTATTGAAGAAAAGTCTTCCAAAATTTTTTCAAAATCAGCCAAAACGAACTCCTTATGGAATTAATAATAAAATGAATTATTTATTGGATCCATAGAGGAAAAAAATTTCTCACGTACATTTTGTCAAAAATACATGAACTGATGAATAAACCTATGTGTTACAAAGTGTAAAAAGTCAAGAGCTTGCGAAAATAAGAAAAACAAATCTAGGAAACTTCTACTCCCAGAACCTTAAAACTAAAACTACAATGCTTAAAACCCTCTGGGAAGGAGAGAAAAAAAAAGCTCGCATCGAACAGAATAGAATATATAAAAAAACTACAATCTCATTTTCGCTCAATTTTTGTAGAGTTAAAGTTACTTTTTTCTTCCGGATCATCTTTTACGAAATTCTCCTTAAGTATTTCAGAGAACTTTTAAAGTAGATAGAAAAGACTACGCCAGTTCAATAAATCTGGAATTTAAGTATAAAAAACGGTTTCAAAATAATAGTTTTCTAACTTTAGAGTATTTCTGTCAGTTAAAACCAAATGAAATCCCGATTATTTTTTTAAATGATGCTCTTCAAAATGAAGTAAAATTCTTCCCAATTACTTCAAGGAATAAAGTTTAGAATAATCAGTTTTTTTTTTCTTCTTCTTTTTCTTTGGTTTTGGAAAAAGTAGTTTCTTTTCAATTGTGTTTTTAATAAAGAATTTTTAACTAAATTATAATTGGCGTTTGGATGCTTTAACATTGAAACAAATAAAGTGATTGCTTCAATTTTTTAAACCTTGTCCTTCTGTATTTTACGAATAAGGTAAATAACTTATCTGGTAATAAAAAGATTTTTTTCACTAAAGTAAAAAGATTATTCTTAAATCTTTTTTCCATAAGGGATTATAGATATATATTTCAATTATTTGTAGAAATTAAATTGGTTGGCTAATTTGCAACCCTAAATACTTTAAATATCTGAGAAAAATTTATTTAAAAATACTGAATTTAAATTTAGAATTTTAAATTTAAATTCGATATTATTTGCAAAAAAGTATTTTGGGTTGCTATATATTTTATGCATAATGATATTTTTTAAATAAGAATTTGTTTTTTTAATAAATTATCTTCTCTAGATTTAAAATAGAAAGCAGTTACCTTTTATATTGAATTCTATGATCACACACACACACACACACACACACACACACACACACACACACACACACACACACACACACACACACACACACACACGAGCAACTATAAAAACAATATACACAAATGTTATTTAGAAAGCACATTTGCTGCTATTCCTAAAAAAA
Source organism: Argiope argentata (assembly GCA_026289955.1). NCBI lineage: Eukaryota > Metazoa > Arthropoda > Arachnida > Araneae > Araneidae > Argiope > Argiope argentata. Next base: position 34,029 of record JAOUZG010027119.1, read on the forward strand.
TAGTGAAACATAAATGAATCAAAAACAGAAGTAAAAGTGAGAAAAAAACACTATAGCGAAAATAGGGAAGAACCTAAAGAAAATCAAAAGAAGAAATCCACCCCGATGACTTTCTCAAGGGTCACCATCAGGCAGGGATTCCACGAAAAGGTGAAATTTTTTTCTGTAAAGGCTTTGACTATTGTCTAAAAAATTAACCCTTTTATGACCCTAAAAATTCCACGTCCCAAATTATAAGAGATGCATCATATTTTAAGAAAACATATTTTTATTCTCTCACTGTCATTTGTGTTTATATTCTTAAAATATGATGCATCTCTTATAATTTGGTACGTGGATTTTTTCGCATTCAACATTCAAAAGTTTTTAATAACGAATTCTAAATGCATATTCTGAACACATCAAAAAATTAAGTTTCATAAATTATAATCACATTTTTAAGAATAGGTGAATTTGTTATTTGCCAACTATTAATTTAAAATTGTTTAAGGAAATTCCCTTGCATCTTTTTTTGAAATTCTTTCTTAAGCTAATTTTTTGTTTATCCTTTTCCTCTAAGCAATTTTATTTAGGACTTTCATTTTCATCAAGATTTTTGTAAGAATATTTTAGTCACTTTGTATGATTGAAAATTGTAACTAAACGGTTTTAACTATGAACTGACTGAAAAGCTACAAAAGTAGTACAACATTGATGATTTTTGCCTTATAATCTTCAATTTTGCTTATAAATGGAATTAGTGGGAAATGTAGATGTTTTTCTTAAAATGTAAACTTGAAATTCTTTAGTATTATTATATGATTGGGTTTAAAATAAAGAAAGAAAAGTTTAGTCATGTCGGGCGGGAATGAAATGATATGAATATACGAAATGGAGATTTTGAAAATGCTCAGGATATGGGTGGTTTTGCTGAATATAATGATTTGAGTTATGAAAATATTTGTAATCAGTTGTCATATTTGAGGTTCAGATAATAATTCCTTCGATAATGATAATTGTACTACAAAAATTGGACAGGAAACTTTTTTTGTGGCCAAGATAAAAATAGGAAACAAAATAGAAAATAAAGTAATATATTTGCATAGAGTTTTATTTCACATATTGGGCACTTTCATATATTGCATCCTTTTTTCATATGCAGGAAAATAACTGTTACAAAGAAGATTCATATAAATGAAGAATAAAGATTATTGTAAAGAAGGCGAAGTCATGCATGATACATTTTTATTGAATTGAAACTTCTTTAAAATTGATTAACATTTATACGTTGATGAGATAAATAATTTTATTTAAAATGATCAGAGAATATTTTTAATCAGAACAACTTTAGCAAACAGACTTTAAGCAATCAATTTACTTCTTTGTAAGTGCATTTGCAACAAATATAATACATATATATCAATAAACAAAGTATATGTCTCAGAAATGCTTATAACTTCAAGTATAAATATTTATAAAAAATATCAAAATTTGATAAAAGATGTTTTCCTAAGTACTTTGAAAATAACAACAATCCTTTATCATTTATTAGAATACTTGTGATGGATATTAATTGATTTAAAAAGATTTCCGTAGATCAACCCTCTTATTCCTTGGAGCTTTCGAGTTCAGATATATCAGAATAGTAGAACACACAACTTTCAGAAAAGAAAAAGCATCTTTTACCACCTCAAAAAATAAGGATAGCTCATGTTTTTAAAAGATTAATATTGTAATGGAAATTCAACTGTATTCCCATACCTGCTACCAAGTGTTGCTGTATGGGAAGTCCAAAATCAAAGGGTTTGCTTATAGTGGGTGAGCGGTATAACATAAACAGGCCTCGGTATCAAATGACAGCGTTTTATCAACATGTAGACGTGAATACACAGAGGACGAAACTCAGCCGATGTATATACAAACAATATACAGCGCAACATTTTGAACAAACAGTAGTCCACAAGTAGTAATCGATAGCAACAACAAACACAGCGCACAAAGCTTCTCGACAGAACTCAGCGTGAGGAGGGAATCTGCACAGCTACTCTCTAAGGCATCTCCTAATGCCTACAATTCAGCTGAGTCAAGCGTCCCAATGCCTACTATACAACTGAATTCTTTACCTACGATTCGATGCTGTTTAAACAATAAGCTCCAAGAGCGGCACACGGATGAATTCACCAATCGCTTCAGCTCCACTCAATGCTTATTCTTCGCTGGACTGATGCGACCACTTCGCCCTTGACTATGTATACGAATCTAGACAAAATACACACTTTTAGGCTAAGACTGCTGGTTATTTTTATATTTCCCGAAACAGGACAAAGAAGGTTTTTGGGGCAATCAAGTATAGTTGCTATTGGCTATATTACCAAAAATCTTGAAAATTTAATTGTTATCTATTTTGTCACCAAAATCATCAAATTCAACGCCAGAGGCTCTTCAAGTTTGTCACCAAACCTGAGGTTGATGGATCCGGCCTCCGATCAGCATCCAATAGGGCTTCTTGTGTTCAGCCCACCAGCCCGCCATCACTGAACATAGAAGTATCGAGATGTATCCAGTGCAGCTGATCGTAAAAAGGTCTTTCCTACGATGGAACCAACTATGCTGAGGAGCAGCATTATCCATTCGAAACATTATACAAAAGGGAGAGGGGGCTAAACTTAGCGGAAGTAAATGTATATTCGGACAACATTTGAGAGTGTTTAGAAAATCTTCTTAACCCCTAAAACCTTTTAACGAAGCAGTCTAAGGATATTTGAATAATCTCAATAGAAAGGAAATTATTCAATGATAATCAGGTATCTTGAGAGCCCGCCATAGTATCGTTGAATGGGCAAGTGGTATTTTTAAATATTGATCGGATTAAGTTGTAGAGTCGAAAGCTCTCGACTAACATCTATAACGTATAGTAAATCCTTTTATAAATTGCTGTTTTATCAAACTTTAAAAATATAATTTCGATATTTTGCAGCATTGATAATATTTATACATAACATAACGCCATCCTGTGCCCCCGGTGCCTATAACGTTAATTTATCTAACCAGTTGGATGAGCACAAGATGGAAGAAAAAAAAGTGCGTGGGGGGAAATCTGCACTTTTGATAGACTTTTTAAAGTTATAATTTTGGTTGATTATCACAAGGGGAATTCTTGTCTCAACTATTTTAGGTCTTGAAGAGGTCTGGGTATTTGTGTATATGGTTTACTATGGAGTTGATTTCGCCGCGTGAAAGGGTATTTGGTGCAACTCTCCCGTATTCTTCTTCTTACAGACTTCTTTCTGGCTTTCTCATGTGCCATGAGAGAGTGAGTAGGCATTCTGTGGCATAGTGAATTGGGGATCCTATTTCCCCACAGCTACAGTAAGGAGAGTTGGCCAGATGGAATTTGTATAGGTATGTCGGGTTTCCAGTGAAGAAAAGGACATTCACTCTTTCCCAGTTGACAGCGTAGAGAGAAACTTTTGGTATTATGTTATATGTGGAACGGCCTGTTTCGCCTTCTTCCCATTCCTTTTGCCATCTTGTCATCACATCGGTTTGGAGGATGTTCTTCAGATGAGATCTTGGAAGCTTCATTAAATTCCGATATTCATTCACACTAGCCGCTGTTTTGGATAGTTTGTCCGCCGCTTCATTCCCGTCACAGCCTACATGTGCCTTGATCCATGAAATTTTGATATGAGGATTTTCAAGAAGAAGGGAGAAGGTATCTCTTGCAAATTGGCTATTGGATTTTAAAGAGCTTGAGGCTTGTATACTTGCTTTATTGTCGACATAAATAGTGATTGGATCAGTTGTAGGAAGAGAGGTTGCGTAATTCACTGCTCTATTCAGTGCTAGGAGCTCAGCTTGGAAGACCGTGTTTTCTTTCAATAGGTTGGTTGACCACTGGTGTATAGTGACTGCATCCTGCATGACACAAAATGCCTCCCCAACTCCTGTTGAAGATTTAGTATGACCGTTTCAGCCTCTGATAAATTTTATTTTATACATAAATTTATACTGTTCCCCAAATAAATTATTCCAACGGTTCAGAATATTGTGTGAAAAAAGTTTCGTTTATATTTAGGAGCGAAAGAGTCATATCAAATTTTTAATATGATTTACATGAACTGTAAATGATCCTTCACACATTTTCTATTTTTGTCAAAATTAAAAGATAATTATTTACGCAATGAATCCAAAACAAAAGTAAAAACTGTAGCACTTTGAAAAGAAACTGATACAAGATTTATTTCGAAAAGCATTTAAAATCTGTTTACGGGCCATCGATTACCGGCATCACCATCGCGAATTGTTAAATTACCTGCCATTAAATGAAACAACCATTACATTTCTTTCTCTGTCGCCACTAATGGGAGCAGAATGGGATGAATAGTACTTTGTGAATCATAACCATCCCGTGAAGTTGAAAGAAACAGCCTGCTCATTACAAACCGGGTTCATAGAATATCGGTAAAAAAACCCCCAAAAGGTAGGAGTTTTTTCTGAAATATATATTGTGATGAAGTGTTTATGCTTAATCGATAAATTTATAGGACACTTAAAATAATGAAGCATGTGTAATGACTAAACTATGAAGCTTAATAACTAGTTTATGCGAAAAAATATCAACGAAATTTTGATTTATTTCTGTATGATTTAATTTATGAACTCACAATTGTATTTGGAAAAGTATTTGATTTAGGGGGACAGAGAAATAGTTTTTGCTTTGGTTTGATAAATATTTCATTGGCATAAATGAACATTAACTAAGATTTAAGACAGGAAAACTTTTTAAATTATTTTTCCCATTGTTACATCCCCAGGCTCATTAACTTAGAAACATGCAGTATTCAAATACAAAGTTAGCCCCTGAAACGTTTTCTTAAGGTGTATTTGTAGAAAATATTTAAGATTTCGATTTTAGTATATCCGAGAATTTATCTGGAAATCTTCTTTTTATTATTTATCCATTTATAAGTGGATATAATTATTCTACTAATTAATTAGTAACATTATTGAACCTCCTTCATTTGAACTTCATCAGTCCCTTTACTTGTGTGAAATTGTATACAAATATACATACGTTGTGTGA
>JAOUZG010027119.1:72407-84915 GCA_026289955.1 Argiope argentata
ATATAAAGTTGAAATTAATTTGTAAAACAGAATTTTCAAATTTAAAGTATTATATTTTGGGTTTGGATTTTTTATTAAAATGTAATTCCATGCAAAAATCTGTTCTGTAGAGGCTACAGTAACGATCTGGTACTAACTCGTGCTTTATTTTAATGATCATATTGATCATTTTATAATGATATCAATTTTCAAAATCATCAAATAATTTCAAACTAAAGCCTAATTTGAATATAATTATACTGTTACATAATTCTTTGTACATATATATAACTTATCTAAGCAAAAAACATATGACTTAATTGACAATTTGGGAGGCTTTTGATTATGAAAACAAAAATTTTTATTAGTGCTGAAATTAAGGAAAATGTTTACTAATCACTTTCCTTAATTTCAGCACTATACGTTATTGTTTAAGATAGCTTTATGGATGTCTCGATTCACGAATTTATTAATCTTTTAATTAAATGATGCATCTTTTGGGAGAATTTAATCTTATTTTAACCACACTAAGAGCGTAAAGAACTCACGAGATAATTAAATGTAACCACATGCTTTCTGTCCTTGAAATTAATTGCTTCTTAAACTTAATCACAGATTTGAATACCAAAAATTCTGTAATTCGATGCACGAATGGAGCACCTGAATATTATTTAATTGACGCTTTCGAACCATTTTGAAGCAGCGCAGAAGTTATTTTTCAAAGTATGTCGTAATTTGGAATTATAATTATAATGTTTAATACCGAAAAAAACATTTAATTGTTTTTCACTAAAACGCGCATACATTGATAGCAAATCAGAATCAAAGAGTGCTAACACAAGTAAAAAATAGCACCTACTGTAAACAATGACACATAGACAGAAAAGCTTTACTAAATATTCGAAACAGCTCAAAATGATAAGAATGAACTGTTTGGAAATAAACTATACAATTAGAGAATTTTCAAAAAATTTCATTTTTGTCGTCAAAGTAGCCACATTAATCGCCAAGTTAACAAATTGCCACTAAGCTCATTTCCAATGTTGGTTGTCATTGATGCCACAATCATTTGATATTCGTTAGAATTGTAAAGAGACCTCCGTTTTTAAAGCAACACTAGGGCTATTTCCGAACGAAAGAAGACTACACCTGAGCTGGCACCTTCATCTATGAGGGAGGAGGAAGTTTGGTTCTGACTCCGGCGGAATAGGGTTTTGAACCTTTCAAATCTTCGGGGCTAAACCACCAAGTTACCTCGGCTTGACTCACTTGTAAAGATAAATGAAAGAAACCTCATTTATCCTTAAAGTGTGCTTTGTTAAATATTATCCACCATGGATACAGAAGAAAGCTTTATGCATTGATAGGAATTGTTTTTTTATTACCATTCGACAGTAAAAAGTTCTTTCAATTGATTTGTTATTGTTGTTACTAATGGCATTTGCCATTGACAAGCGCACTGAGGGCCGCCAGTGATTTTAAGCCTAATGAGCGTCTCTCTCTCTCTCTTTTTTGTGTGTGTGAAGTAGCACCAACTAGGGTCAAGAATACGACTTTAGCAACACACACATCACATTCGCATAGTCATACACCTCACAGAGAGCACACAGAAAAACAACCTTGCCATAACCGGGACTCGAACCCTGGATGCATTGTTGAAGAAGATGCGCTACCTCTGTGCCACGATACCAGCTTCAATTGTTTTGTCGATAACAAAGAAATCATTTTTTAAAGATAATCCCAAGAAATTTTTTACCACCACAAAAAGAAGATATTATTATTTTATGATGTGGAATTATCAATTAAATAGAATTGAAATTAAATATTTGAAATTCATTACTCTCTATAAATGTATTAATTATTTAAGACATCTGATATGTTTACTTTCATTAGACACTATAGCTTGATTGCGAAGCATATTTACATAACTGTTACTTCGGAAACTGAGGAAAAATATCGCCAAAAATAACGAATGCTTCAAACGCAAGATAAGATTAAACTAACGATTATAAAAATCGATGGTAATTTGTTTCATTCCTCTTCCTTCTAACTATTTTCAAACAATTTCTATATTTTAAAATTATTATCACGTACTTTTGAATTACGTCAAACTAAAGGCGATATATTTCTCGATTAAGTTTGAAATGCCCGACATTTTAATGTTGTGAGGAATGAGAAGCCTATTTACAGTCACGGTGTTTATCGAGGTTCAAATGGATTGAGATTGATTAGTTGCTGCCAAATGATACTCTTCCGTTCGTTATTTCAAAGTGGAATATTTCCAAATATATATATGGATCGCTGTGAGAAAAGTTTCTAAATTATGTTTGTTGAGTTTGGCAGTTGAAAAATTGAAATTCCGAATATTAATAAAGATGCGTTAGTGTACTAAGACAACTTAAAAGTAAGTTTTAGATTTAACGTAGATTTAGTTGGAAAGTTTACTTTTGGTGAAGATGTCGAAAATATTTATATTCAAAAATCTTAATCTCTAAAGAGAGCTGTTTATAAAAATAATTGAATATTTTTCCACTTTCAGTTTTTGGGAAGGTATATCGATATTTATTTTTTAACTTAAATTTTAATGCCTTATTTAATGTTTAAATATAAATAAAATTTCGGTAAATTCTTCTTACAAATCATTATATAAATTAAATTAAATGCGATGAATATTGTTTTATTTTAATTCAATGTGATGCTTTATCAATGTTGATATTATATGTTTTGAACCTTCTGCAAATGAAATTTCTGTTGTTGAATTTATATTAAACATAATAAAAATTTCTCATTAACAAATATTTTACATTCGTTTTCATATTTCATAATTAAAAAGCAAACTGAAATGACATGTTATTTAGCTGCTATGTACTGCTATGTATGAAACTTTGCTATTCAAAAATGGCATAAAAATGTGTCTTATTTCTTAGTTTCATACATAAGTAATGCCTTTTAAAATATAACATAAAGAAACTCATAAAATAGATATGCAGGCAAATTTTTAAAGATAGCTTTTGGCAGTTGTGTCGTGCCAAGCGATTTAGTAGAATGAAAAAAATAGGTTCTGGTTAGTTCTTTTAACAACAATTGGTGAAATGGCTTAAAAATTTCAAACTAGCACTGCATTCAGAAATTATGTTCATTAATCATCGCAAATGCCATATAACTTCATTTTAGCCGTATTTATACATTATAATTTTTTATAAGTGAGCATTTTTAAATTCTTTCTATCAAGTAAATCATAAATGCGGAAATTCAATGACGGCCATAATTGATCTAGTCAAAAAAAATATTACTTATTATTTGAAATTTATTATTAGTTTATTTATTAAAATTTATTTTTATTTCAAAATTATTATTATTCATTGTAATAAAACTTGATTTGATTTTACAGGTTCGATATCTATATTCTTTTTCGTTTGTATTTTCTGAACTTCATAAAATCATTCTTAATAGGATTCATTTGTTATTGAAAAAAGAGTAACGTTGTTTTGTTTTTGTCACTATTGACGAAATCAATATTTTAGCTTATTTTAAGAGTCTTTTATTTCAGTAGAGCCTATCTAGGGCCGAGAGTGATTCTTAGTTACTCATGCATCCTTTTTCACAAGACGGACTTCATTCATACGTTTCATTCAGAGATCATAATTTAGATCTTCAACAGAGAACAATCACGTTTGATCCAGATACTCGAGAGATATTGTCTCCGAACTGTATAGAGCTTTATGCCCACGACGGATTATGTGCACCAGCCGCCGTGTATACGAAGAGTCTTCGGCAAGCGGAGTTTGACCTCGCAACCCAAAAGATGCGAATCCAATGTCCTACCAAGAAGGCTATCCCGTTCGATAACAAGAGTACTTAATTGTTCATAAAAAGGCAAGAATTATAATTAACAGGTAATAGTTACAATAATATTTTCTATAGAACCATTATCATGGCCTTATCGTAAATAGCAAACGTGTATCACATTTTTTATACCCATTAAAAAGTGCTGGGGAAAATAGAATATCGAAAGATTGGATAGAGCTTGTTAGGTTATTGTTTATCATATTATCATTCTAATATGAATATCGATGATTCGATAACTAGATATCATTCATTTAATATTAAGAAATTTCGAAACTTTTCATAAGTTTTCGAATACAAAGATTAAAAAGTTTTAATCCTTTTTTAGCTTAATTAAAAATCTCTGTATGAAAGATGGTGGCTCAGCGCGGGTACGAAGGTATATCTTTGTTTTGAAAAGATTCAAATAATTATAGTAAAAATATTTTGTACTTTTAGATGATTATCAATGCATCAGTTTAAGTGAGAATTATCAATTTATATATGTATTAGATAAGTTATATATATCAAAAATAAAAATAATAAAATAAGTAAAAATTTATATTTCTTTGTTTTGAAATTGATTAAATGCATTTACACCGCAATTTCAGCCTATAAGAAATTAATTAAATAAAAATTAAAAAGTACAAAGATTTACCGGCATCATTACATAAAAAAACGACAAATCTCTAAGAATAACAAAAATATTGGTAGTAATTTTATTTTAACATTATATCATCTTTTAAAATAAATCTAATTCTTTAGTGAAAACTATTTTTAGCAATAGTTTTATGACGCTTTCAAAATTTCAAGGTGAAATTGACAGTTTTTAAAAAAATATAACTTTACCCATTTTTCTTTCTTATCAACGACAATATAGCTTCTTAAAAAGCGCCAATCGTGTGAGAGATTTAACAAAGAACAGTCTTAAAGGGGTAAAGGGTTCATAAAACAAAGCTATATCCCACAAAACCAAACAAACAGGTCAAGTCCTTAGCGATTAGGAATTTTTTTCTAAGAAGCTTCATTACCTATGACATAGAATTCTTAACGAGTTTCCAGGAGAAAGAAACCAGATACTTCCTAAATTAGAATAATGTCCCGCACTTCCTTTATTCGAAAACATGGCAGGTCTTTAAAATAGCTGAAAGGTGAAATTACCGACAGAACAGTATGTCTACTCGGACACGCAATTCTTCGTGAAAGGCGATCAAAAGCACCGCTGAATATTCAACTCTGCATCACATAACATTTTACTGCACCTGAATAATAATCAATTTCATTAGCATTCGTATGGCTTGCAAAAGAGTGAGTAAGGTCGTACTTACGTCCTTTCACAAAAAAACAAAAACGTCTGAGATTTTTTTCGCTTAGAATATTTGCATATTTTTCATATATGGCTACGGACTTTATCCTTTGGGATCTAGAGACTGTACCATTAATTTAAAGCGCTGAAAATGAGTTAATATAAGGCGATGCATTCAAGGTTTTCGATGTCTAAATTTCTGAAGCTGGTGCTGAATTAATAGACTCCGAGAAAGATCGGATTAATTCAAAACATATGCATTGTGAATGCAGTTCTTATGAATTCGGAAGAAATGTGCGCGATTTTTAAGGAAAAAACTTAATCGATTTCGTTTTCTATGTATTTATGTATTCATACCAAAATATACAAATATACTGAGAAAGTTATCAGAGTTTCCTTCATTATATATTTGAATACATGCAGCAAAATATTTTATGTTTATAAAAACAATCTTCACATATAAATGAGAGATATGTCTTCAAGAATTTCACAACAAGAATTTTTAAAACTTTTCTATAATAAACGTTACCACAATTTTCAAAATTAAAAATAAGAGAAATTTCTACCCCCAAATATATTCAATATTATTCTGCTCTTGATTTATAACTTTATATCTGAGTGAAGTATGTCATGCATACATTCGGTGTCATACTGTTCTTTACTGATGCATTTGGCTATAAATTTCATCATCGATCGCGTACCAAGTTTTACTATTAACATACTTGGATCATTGAAACATCGAGAAGGGCAAGGAACCCGTAAAAATTTTTTCTTTCTTTCTGGAATGCATTTTCCAAGTAGAAGACTTTTAAACACCTTTGAATTATTTTTCTTCCAATGAAAACATTTTGTCATCACTGTTCTAAGCTTACGCAAGCTTTACACTAAGTTTGTCATATTTCAAGATGAAAGATAATTTCGTCCGCAAAAGGATCTCGCGTGCTGAAATTTTGGAAATTGTAGCATCTGATAATTCAAGATTTTATGCTTTCTTCTAGCTCGAATTAAAAAAAAGCAAAAAACCAACTCTCTTCCAAATTTTTGGAGAGCGAAAAATATTATATAATAAAGGCGTTGCAGTGTGTCTTGCATTCATCGATTTATCTCATTTTTACACCTTTAAACAACAATTAAGCTACTCATAATGTCATACAAAGAATTCATGATTCTCAATGATGAACTCACACCCATACCTCATTTAGTTATAACACCTCTGAAGCCTTGGATTTAACAATGACTAGTACCCAACTATTTCCATAATGCTCCTGGTCGGTTTTAGATAACATCAGAAGAGCCTATCTACCATTACTATAGAATTTAAGAAGAAACAAAAAGCATATTTCCAAATGAAAAATTTTGGTACTTCAAGAAAGCTAACTGGACAACTTTCAGAGACAGTTGATAACGAATTGGCAGTGAATCCTATTACAGACGACCTCGAAGATTCCTGGAAGACATTCAAGAAAATATTGACCAAATGTGCTAAAGTTAGCATTCCAAGAGGTAATTTAAAAGCTACATTCCGGACTATGCTCACAACTCAAACTCCATAGCTCCTTTTATTGAAGAAAGAAAACATCTAATCGGAAACGCAGAATTAAATTCAAGAGCTAAGATTAATAAATTAAATGCAGATCAAATTAGCATATTCCCGATTTAATAGAGCTAGATGGATAGATCTTTGCAGTAAATTGGACGCTAAAACCCCGAATACTAAATTTTGGAAAATCGTTAAAGGTATCAATAAGGAATATCCTCAATATGAACATTGTAATTCTGTCAGACTCCAATGGACAAATCTTTCAAGAAAACAAATATGCGGCTAATGGCATTACAAGCTATTATCAAAAGACCAGTAGACTTGCTTTTTCAGATGATAAACAAGTTCTTAAAAAAGCGAGAAACATCACCAAAAGTTGTCGAGCATCTGACCATGGTGATATTCTCTTGTGGAAATGCTTCACGATGCTGGAACTTCTCCTTGCAATGGCCATCTTGGATTTGAGGAAATATCCAGGACCAGATGACCTTCATGGAAACTCTGGCACTAGAGGAAAACAAAGAATCGTCGACATCTTTAAAATCTCTTGGGAAAAAGGACGACTGCCTCTAGAATGGAAAAGGACTATAATAATACGAATCTAGAAACCGAATAAGAACTCTTCTTCTCTAGAGGCCTTTCTACCCATCGCTCTCAACTATAAAGCTAGTAAATTAATGGTGAAAATGATCCTTATCAGACAAATACTACCTGGACTTTAACAACCTTCTACCTGCAGAAGAGTTTGGTTTTAGAAAGGGACACAATACAGTTGACCAGGTACTACTGTTTGCCCAAACCCTAAGGGATGCCCAGAATCTTAAACCTACTATCATACAGTTGCTGCCCTATTGGATCTCTCAAAGGTTTTTGGCAAAGTATGGATTCATAAAATTATTATTAAACTCCACGACTCTTTCAGTCTCAGAGGAAATTTCTTATCATGGACTTCAGATTAGCTTCAACGCCGTTTGTTCAAAGTAAAAGTCAATAACAGCAGAAAGAACTCAGAAACATTCCAGCTTAGTCAGAGAGTTCCACAAGATACAGTCCTTAGTCCTACACTTTTTTCTCTTTACTTGGCTAGTGTGGAAGAAGTTATTTCCCCTGAGACTTATATTGGGATGTTCGCTGATGACATCGCAATTTGGTGCTCTGGCACAAATATCTTTGTCTCAGAGTCTAAATTCAACGACACGTTGGACTCCTTATTAAGTTTCGCACATGACCTTAGGTTCAACTTTAATCCCTCCAAATCTATTGCTACATTCTTTTCCGCCAATAAACACCTCTACAATTACCAACCGAAGTTACTGTTCGAGGGTCAGTTTCTGCCATACGATAAACACCCTAAATAGGATTTACCCTTGATCCTGAATTCTCTTGTAATAAACACATAAAAAATATTACCTTGAAAGCTAAGAAAAGGCTTAATATCATGAAATAAATTGCAGGCATAGACTGGGGTGCTTATGCGGTTACACTCAAATCTACATATAACGCTCTCATCAGGCCTGTTTTTGAATTTGGTTTTCCAGTCTACTGTTGTGCCTTTGACACTAACCTGAAAAAATAGGAACATGTACAGCTTATTTCGGCCCGTATCATTACTAGGCTCAGGCGTAATTGTCCATCAAATATTGTCCTCTTTCAGGCAGATTTGCATCCACTGCAACTCAGAAGACAGGCTAACCTCGTCAAATACTACTGTAAGCTCTCCACCTATGGTCAACAAAATAAGACGTCAAATTATTTAAACTCTTGGCAATGCAACCAAAGACTTAGGAAAAACAGCCCTTTCAGCCATGTTGTCTCAACATTTTTTGCATTTAGATGACGAAGAATCTCATTCTCTACAACTCCTTTCAAGCCCTTCTGAAGAAATCCCCAGAGTTCATTTCTATTTCAACTTCACAGAACCTATCAACAAAAAAGACTCTATTCCAGACCACCTCAAGCAATTAGTCTTGGAAATCATCAATAACATTCCCAAAACAGACATTAAGATTTACACTGATGGCAGTAAAATCAATAATACAGCAGAGAGTGGAATTTACATCAAAACCCCTCATCGCAGAGTCTCTTTATTCCAGCATAACCCTGACTTTTGCTCTGTCTTCAGAAGTGAACTCCTCGCAATTGAGATTGGTCTTGAGGTGGTTTCTGAAGAGAATAACTTTGGTGATATCTGGATCTTCTCAGATAGCCGCAATGTGCTTCAACATCTCAAAAATCGACTAAATGCCGAAAATTGTACATGCATTACGATCCACAATAAGTTCAAGACCCTCTCGCAGCATTACCAAATACATCTTTTCTGGTTGCCATCACATGTAGACATCCATGGCAACGAAATGGCAGATAAACTGGCCAAAGAGGGTTGCTTTCAAAATACCGCCATTTCTACCAAACTGACCTATAGGGTGCTTTTCTCCATCAAAAAAGCTACCATCAGAGAAGAATGGCTGGTTCCTCCATCAAATAACTGGTACAAGGGAACTAACCCAGGTTTCTTTCTTTCCATCTCAGGAGACTGGTCATCCCATACTTGCATTTAGCGACTTGCCAGCGGACACTTAAAATGCCTTAAATTATCTGGGCGAAAGAAATCCGTTTCCCTTTATCCTAAATGCCAACTCTTCCAAGTCACTCCCTCTCACATCCTTGACTGCCTTGACCTCAGTGTAATGGATATTTATTCATCTCCTTGGACAGTCACCGACCATCTTAGAGTCAACGGTTTATTTGATATGGTCTAATAGAGTCAGACCATGATGGAGATAAGAAGAAGAATGCATTACAAAAATTGCATAAAAAAGTAAATATGTCAATTGTTCTATAAGAATTCTCGGTCGAATCAAAATGACAAAATTTTTACCTCCATGTAATTTTATAGTATAGAAAATCAATCAGTGAAGTTTTTACATGCCATTTTACCATTTAAGCTGAGTAAATTTAGAAAAGGTTTTTTAATATAAAATTTTATATATTTGTAAGTAAAATTCTTTCTAAAGTTAATAAAATTATTGAAACTATTTCATTGAAAAATATTCAAAGAAATAAGTTAATTGTTTATTAATCGAATCTTAAAACTATCATAAGTACATAGCCTTACATTGAATACACTTGGATATTCATTAGGACTTTAAATAATGAATAATCAACCAGTATTTTAAAACCATAATAGAAATTATAAGAAAAGTTAAAGCTATAATAAAAGAAGTTAAGAAGAAAATTTAAAGCTTTAATAAAGCTATAATATAAGAAAAGATAAAGCTATAAATATTTAACAATTAAATTTAATTCTTCACAAAAAATTAACATGTATCAAAAGCTTTTGAATTCTCATATAGTTCAGAAACCCTTTAGATATTCTAATATTTTTTATAAATCATTCACGTAGATATATGCTATCACTATACAGTTTCAGGATTTTCCGTCTAACTGAATTTAATGGAGTAGTTAATAAATTTTTAGTTTAAATTTAACAAGTAAAGGTAAAGAAAGACTTTAAATTAATTACAAAAATATTTATTTTCAGGATTTGCATATTAATAAATATAATAAAAGGAAATCTATATTAAATCATTGCATGTCTAAAAACATTTCAGGAATTATAAATTTTTTTTATGAACTATCTATATCTGTCAAATATTCTAAAGCTGTGTTTAGTTCAAGGGGATACAAAAATAAACTGCTTTTATTTAAAAAGTTTTTAATTAAAAATAAAAATAATACTTAAAATTCTCTTCAAGGTAAAAAGATGATTCATTTTCATATATTTGCTTCATTATTAAGTGTGAATTGCTCTGTGCAGTTTTATCGATAAAATCATTAATTGGCAAGTTTTAACTTTGGCACTCATTTAAAAATGTTCTGGGATACTACAAAATTGATGCTGGGTCTTTCAAGAATCTCATTAGCTCATAAATACTTAATTTAAATGTGAGTCCTCGCAAAACCAGGTTATTCTTATTCGACTCATAGCTGCAGATAATGCTGTCCTTCGAAGTTTTAATTGGCGTGAGCATTAATAACTCCAGAGGATTTATAATCTGTTTTCGGAGGAATATTTTCCATATTTCGAAGAGTTGTCAGACGAATACAATCTCGTGATTTTAGAAACATTGGCTTTGAAAACAAGATGAATATTTCAACTGCTCCTGGCAAGAGTCGGCTGATGAATATTTATTTATTGGACAGAATTTGCATTTGTGGAAACCGTATTTAAGGAGACTAATATTTAACTTAAGCATCTTAGGGAAGCCTCTTATATTTAGCCTGTTTGTGGGAGCTAAAATGAATTTGTTTTGGTGCTTATTGTTATGAGCCGTTAGGAATGCCCAAGCTGCTGAATTAATTTACGAAACTGTCAACCATTTTCAAGTGGCTTTCTTGCATCAGGCTAGAACCAGAACAAATATTCTTTTTCGCATTTAATACATAGGTGCATCAATAAATGATTTTTACAAGTTGAATGATTTGATATGCTTGTTGATTGACAGATGTATTAGAATTTCACCACTTCGAAAATCTAAAAGTGTATTGGAAAATTTTTATGGGCCGCCGCGATGACGTGGTGGTAAGGTTTTCAGTTTCAGATCTGATTCTATCGAAGAGCCGCCGCGTAAACGGGTCTGGTGCAGTTAAATCCCTCGGTGACCAAACGTCATCCCGCTAGTGTGGTGCAGATGTTTGGAGGGGGGTGGCTGCTCAAGTGTGTCCTGTAACCATCAAGTTTGTCCTGTATCTTACAGTTTGTTCCGCCATCCGACAGTGATTCAAAATAACGAAAATCGTCTCAAAATAACCCTAGAAAGGATTTAAAATGGGACTCTAACTAAAACTTTAAAAAAACAACCCTTCAATAACTTTAAAAGGGTATCAGTTATTACCTTTGATACTCTAAAATCTGTCTTTAAAAGAAAAACTTAAATCCCTACTTATGGAAGAATAAAAATTATGTTATAAAGAAACAAAACGTTAAATTATCTTTTTTTATGCAGGTTATGGTAAACAGGAAAGTGTTTCTTCAGTTTTTTGTTTCCCCCTGTCTTGTCTTAGACCTCGAGTACTGACTCATCAAACTACTAGACATGTAAATGGAGAACTAAGTCGGATCACCCGATGGCAATCAACGGATATTACACAGAAAGTGTGCCAAATCATCAGAAATGTAGTCTCCTTTATTATACTTGCTCGGGTAATCTAGAATCTACTAACTTATCCAGAGCTTACTTATTTGGCAGCGGTTATGTTTATTCTGATCTTCACACAATAACAATAGATATTTGAAAGGTGTGATAAAAAATGGATTCCGCAATCGAAAGGTCCTTATTTAGACTAGCTCTGAGAAGGCAAATTGGAGAAAGAAATCTTTAATTGCCGAGAGGTATAATATTCACACCAGAAATTAAAGAGAAACAAAAGATAGAATTTGTACGGTTTCAGCTTAGTAAAAAAATGAAAGCAATGCAACATATATTACATGAATTCTTTTTAATGAGCTGATCAATAATTATATGTATGCATAACAAATATACACTGAAGAGACAAAAGTCATGGGATGACTGTTAATATCGTGTCGGTCCTCCTTTTGCCCGGCGAAGTGCAACAACTCGACGTGTCATGGAGTCCACAAGTCGTTGGAAGTCCTCTGCAAAAATATTGAGCCATGCTGTTTGTATAGATGTCCATAATTGTGAAAGTGTGGATGGTGCAGGAGTTTGGGCACGAACGGACCTTTCGATGATGTCCCATAAATGCTCGATGGGATTCATATAGGGCAATCTAGGTGGCCAAATCATGCGTTGGAATTGTCCGGAATGATCTTCAAACCAATCGCGAACAGTTCTGGC
>JAOUZG010027119.1:85315-125297 GCA_026289955.1 Argiope argentata
CAAGCAGCTGAACATAACCATTTCCAGTCAATGATCGGTTCAGTTGCACCAGAGGACCGAGTCCATGCCATATAAAAACAGCCCACACCATTATGCAGCCACCACCAGCTTGAACAGTGCCTTGCTGACAGTTTGGGTCCATGGCTTCGTGGGGTCTGTGCCACACTCGAACTCTACCATCAGCTCGTAACAACTGAAATCATGACTCATCTGACCACGCCAGGGTTTTCCACTGGTCTAGGGACCAGTCGATATACTCACGAGACCAGGAGAGTCGCAGCAGTCGATGTCATGCTGTCAGTAAAGGCACTCGAGTCGGTCTTCTGCTGTCATAGCCCAAGGAAGACAAATTTCGCCGCACAGTCCTATCGGACACGTCCCTCGTACGTCCCACATTGATACCTGCAGTTATTTGACGAAGTGTTGCGTGTCTATTAACATTGACCATTCTACACAGACGTCGGCGGTATCGGTCGTTAAGTGCAGGTGGTCGCCCACTGCGCTGTCCATGATGGGATGGGATGCCTGAAATTTCATATTCTCGGCACATTCTTGATACTGTGGATCTTGAAATGGTGAATTCACAACGATATCCGCAATGGAATGACCCATGCGTCTAGCTCCAACTAACATTCCACGTTCAAAGTCTGTTGATTTTCGTCGTGCCGCCATAAATCTCGAAAAACCTGTTCACATAATTAACTTGAACACAAATGAAAGCTCTGGAAAACGAACTGCGCATTTATACTTTTTCGCTGCGATACTACTGCCATCTGTATATTTGCATATTGCTATACCATGACTTTTGTGACTTCAGTGTAAACAATTTAAAAATCTCGTTTCAAAAGCCCTAATTTGATTTTAGATAGATATATGTAGACTGTGTACACAAATTTCATGAATAATCTGGAGTTTAAAATATTTACATTAGATACTGAAAGAATTTGTAAATGTTATATATTCACAAAGAAAAGATCCTTAACTATTATTATCTTTTAATTCGATGAACTGTTTCCCTCCTCCTTGCCAGAAAGCAATCCTGCTGGTTAATAAATATTAATCAGTTATTATGATTTTTGAGAGTTAGAAATAGATTTTAGATATATCAGCCATTATTTTGTACATCGGCCGGGAAATGGAACCGGAAGTGATTTACAATATCGCTTTCGATTTTTTATACTGGCTACACAGAAACAGAAAAAAAAGATATAAAATACGTTTTACGCAGAATTTCAATAGAAATAATTAGAATTGATTTGAAAATATTATTTTGATTGTTAGAAATGGAAATAGAGAAATTTATAGAAATAGAATTTGTTACTATTGATGTGATAAAATATTTGAAATTGATTGCATTAATTATTGAATTTCTAGAAAATTTTGGTTACTATTTTTTGAATACTACTTTTCTTTGAATTTGAATTTTGCTTTTTTTTTGGAAAATTACTTCTGATATTACTTTTGACTGTCATACTTATTACATACTTATTACTGAAAATTACTTTTGACTGTCATACTTATTTACTTATTTAATAAAAGAACAGATTAAAAAAAGGAATTGAAAAGTCTATAACTGTCATTTGTACAGCAGTTACTAAACTTATAAATAAACTAGAAAACGAAATTCTATGATCAGTCCGGGACTTACGAGGGCATTTAGAATATTTAAATAAGATATTAAGACAATTAAGAGAATTAGATGTTAAGTTTCAAGAAGTTCTTTCAGAAGAAAATGAAACCGATATGGAGATAGAATTTGCTTTTCAATAAAATGATAAGGAAACTTTATTATGTTCCAGAATTTCAGTGCAAATTCACAAATTGTCCGAAATGGATTTTACTAATAGTTGAACCAACAATGGCAATGAATATGCATAAGTATTTGGTAAATAATTCGGTTATTGAATCTACTGTTAATTCTTATTAAACTGCCCACCTACATAAATTCAGTATTGACAAATATTTCGATGATGAACGTTTTTGGTTAGAATTTTGGAATAAATTCCACCACTCGATTGACCAAACGAAACCTTGACAAAAATACGTAAATTTGAGTGTCTGAAATCCTTGTTAAGAGTATCTAACGGTAATGTGGTGAATGACTTTGCATTATCCGACGAAAATTATGATAAAGCTTCAACGTTATTAAAAGAAAGTTTTTGTAGAAAGAAACTCGTTATGAATACTCACATGTCGAAGCTGTTGAACCTTTATTCTGTAAAGGATTCATGCAATATATTACGATTGAGAGAATTCTATCCAAATAAGAAGCTTAGAGTCACTTAATGTTAAATCTGCAATATATAGTCACTTGCTACAGTGAATAATCTTTAAATTAATACTCGTTGATCTACTTCTAGATATTAGTTGAAAAAAACTTGGAAAAAAACGGAAGAAAGTAAATTCAATGTTATGGAACTGTTAGAATTTTTTAAAATTGAAAAATAACGCCTAGAATCCTCTAATTTGATAACTGGCTTGAAATACGAAAGAAAGAAATTCCCCTCCTAACATTGATATTAAAGATTTTTGATACGATAAAAATAATTCATGCAATAAACATGCAATAAACAAAACTTGACAAAGGACCGGGATTTCGTAGAATAATGATTCGTCAAAAACTCGTGAATATTTAGTGCCAGTTTTTGAGAAAAATGAGTATATTGCGATGGTAAACATATTTTAGAACTTTGTGTAGGTTCACCAATGTACGAAAAAAAAGATATTTTAAGAAAATGAAGTCTCTGATTCTTCTGTCTAGAACAAAAAAATCAAATTAAAGACTAAGAAACGGGAGATGTGTGAAAATTGTAACAAAAACCATAACTGATCGCACTATTATCAATTGGAAAACGAAACTTTAAATGTTAGCACAGAAGATAAGATGGCATCTGTAGTTTTCCACTGTAATTATAATTTTATAAAAAAACAAAGAACCGAAATTTTGAGTAAACAATTAGTGCTCAGTACCATTGCAAAAATGTACTGTCTGTATTCGCTCTCAATCTAGGATAATATACTTGGAACCGTTTTCCGAATGGCTATCATTTGGACTTAATTATGTACTGCTATTTTTAACAGTTGTCCAAGTTTAATTCTAGTGGCTAAGATGGTCAAAAACCATTAATATTGCATTTTAAAATTTTCAGAGTTTTGCGTGTAGAAGGAGACTATACCAAAAAAACGTATAATGTGAAGATTAGTTGGAGAATCGCAATGAACCGACTTTAAATATTGACTTTCGTTGCGATATTTCAGTCGCAATTAGACGACTTTAGAGAGAAGCATTAGAAACAGAACAAATACCTGCAACTGATTTAACGGCTACTTATGATAAGAGTCCGAAGTTAAATAAGCAATTAAGAGGATTGCAGCTGAAAGAACTAACAAAATTTGGATTCTGTTGGGTGTTGATTATTATTATGATATGAAAATTAGTAGAATATGAAAGTTAAATAATAAGCTTCCAGCCACTGAAAGTTTATTCGGTTTTTGCCTCCGAGGAAAAGTCGAAATGGCAAATCAAATATTTGAAATAAAAATTATAGCGGAAGAAAAAAATGATATGGGATCAATTAAAAAAATTATCAATAGAAAACTTAGGCATTGAAGATGATACGGTAGACAATATTTTTGAAATGCAATTATGAAGGAATTTGAATCAGGAATTTCTATTTTATTAACAGATGCAAGGTGAAGCTCCCTTCGAAAACCGCTATGAAAGAATGGCTACAAGATAATTGTGAAGTATCCCAAAAAAGCCTTTTGGGCTTTGAAACCAAATTTCTGAATGATCCATTGCTTTTCACTGAATACAAAACTGTTCTGGATGAGTATCCAAAGGTGAACAATATTGAACAAATTAAGAGTGGGTTGAATAAAAAGCCAAACTAATCAACATTTTATTTGCTTCTTAGAGAAGTGATTCGTAAAGATAAGACAAATAGATAACATATAGTTTTGGATGCGTCTTCCCGCGATAAAAGAGAGCTACCTTTGAACAATTGTTTACGTATTGGATTAAATTTAAACCCTGATGATTTTCTTTTGATTATATTTAGAGAAACTCTTATAGCATTCACGGATGATATAAAGCAGAGATTCCTTCAAATGGAAATTACAGAAGAGAATCGAGATGCGACCAGAATTTTTGGGAACATGAATCAGATGACTCTGAAGGAAACAATTTGATGATATATAGAATGACCCGAGTTTTATTTGGAGCAAGTTCAAGTTCATTCCTCCTCGCTGCAACAATCACTTGAAAAGATATGTGGCTAATTTTTCTGAAACTGGTGCACATTTTAAATAATTCTTTATGTGACGATGATTTATTTAGCGGTTGACGAAATGTAAAAGTGTATTTAAAAATAAGCTTGAAAAATTTTAAGGTTTTTAAGGATGCAAATATAATTTTAAGAAGGTGGCAAATTAATTCATTTGAGTTACATGGTAGATAGAAAGATATTGGAATGGGCATTGGTCAATCTATAGAGCCTAAAATTCAGACCTTTACGCCTTCTAAAATACTAGAAATTTATTGAACCTCAATTGCGATTTATTTTAGTTCGATGCTGAAATTTTAATGCAATTTCTCTCAAAACTACTAAACACTAAGGGATACCTTTTGCAAGCTGCAAGTCGTATTTTTTACCATATTACTTCGATAATTTATAATTAGATTGAAGATTTTAATACTAGAACTATGGTGTTGGGGTTTGGACTGGGAAGAAAGTTTCCCAATGATAGTAGACTGGAATTAGAATGAATGGTGTGTGGAAGTTCCGGAAATGAATATTTTCATTGGACCCCTTACTATTTTGGAGATGCTCATTTCACTGAAATTGATAACGTTAAAATGTACTGTTTTCTTGATGCCTCTAAGAATGCTTATGGAGCGATTATGTATGATTGAGTAACATTAAAGCTCATAAAGAGTTTTAGTGTGGCTACTTTAAAAACAATTTCGATACCAAGACTAGAGTTAATGAGTGTTCTCTTGGCAGCCAGATTGAGTAAAAAAATCTTCAAAGCCCTAAAGTATCCAATAATTCATTACTTCTGGACAGATGTTTCTAAACATGTTTGGATCTAGGGTACTCCTAGCATATTTAAACCATTTGGGTAAAATAACATTTAAGCCTCATTGTCCTGGGAAGAATAATCCTGCTGACTTGACTATCGAGGGGAATGTTGGCAGCCGAACTTCGAGATAACAATTTTTAGTGGTATGGTCTTGGAATATTCTTGACCCTAATCTTTGGAATTTTCAAATGAGTTAGATATTGAAAACATTGGAAAATCCGAGCTTTGCAGAGGAGCTGTTTTAACTTCAAAATTTTAGAGTGCCTTTCGGAAAACTATTAAAGTGAAAATTTTCTTCATTTGACAAATTAGTTAAAAACATTGCATGTCGTTTAAGATTTATTAATAACTTTTAAATTAATATTTCTAATAGAAAGAAAGATTATTTAAGAGCTATTGAAAATGCTACCAAGATGTTAGTACAGTATGTTACAAATATCTGAATTGAAATCCGAAATAAATTGTTTACTATTATGTCTTGAAATTAAGAAAAATAGTAACATTTTATCTCAACATCCATTTCTTGAAAAAGATTATGAGCTCCTACGAGTTTGGCGGAAGATTGAGATTTTCACATCTGTCAAATGACAAGAATTCATTGCTCTTACATATGCAGCACCATTCACAGATTTGTTCATTGAACATTCTCCCAAACTATCTCTCCGTTTGGGCATGAGAGATACCTTTTTTTATTCGACACGAAGTAGAGACACTTTTTTTTTCGCTTATCATATGGATACCTTCTAGACAAGATCGAGTCAGATGTGTGATAAATAGTTGTCTGACTAGTTTTAAAGCTACTGTTAACCAAAATTAAGTCAAACTACTTACCAGATAACAGGCTAACTGCCCAGGAAACGAGTATTCTGATGATAATTAGATGTGTGCTGAAAGTGGTGTTACACCGGTAAAAAGCTCAAAATTAAGATTAAAAAATAGAATTTGAATAGCTGGCAAAGGACTAGCTATTCAAAAAAAATCTTTTATATGCTTAAGTATTAGAAGCTAAAGCAGCCAAAGAAAAAATGGGGAGGTGGAAAAATGGAACAAGCATAAAAAGAAAGAGTGGAGAAGAAAAGAAAAGCCTGCATAATATTCCACAGCTACAGTATCATTGGAGAATAATTAGTAAATAATAAGATTTTCTAAAAATAGGCAAATTTTAAAAACAGAAAAATGTTATTAAAAAATAAAGAGAAAAATATAAATAAACAAAAGAAAGAAATTATTAAATAAATGAAAAAAATAACGGAAAAAAATATATATACAAGTGCTCAGTCTAAGTTAGAGTCTATAATCAGGAACAAAGGCCTGTTAGAGTTTTTTTGTTATACTCATTATATTCTGTTCACTTGTAGCAGTTTTTAACAAACTGGGATAAATTATTATTCAATTAGGAAATTCCTGTTTTCATTATGATATTGGAAATTCAAGATAAATTGAGCTACTAAATTCAATTTATTATTTGACAGAATCTGGGAAATATTTAGGTGATGTTTAATAAATTTTCTCAAATGTTGAAGAATAGAGCAAAGGAAAATAGAGAGTGGAATGTCATCAGGATCATTTCCACATCTGCAACTACAATTTCTCAAACTGGATCTTTTAAAATAATGCTGCCAAAGTCCATGGTTTGTAGTTAATTGGGCTGGATATTTATTGTCAATACATATATTTCTTTTTACCTGAGAAAAGATATTGAAAGTAAAGCTGTCTTTATCATTATTACTCACTGCCACTAAATTTTAATTCCCACTCGTCAATTAGAATTTTACAAAGAAGAATTTTCAGTGTTCTTCCAGATTCTTCTAGTTGATAGTCTATTGAAGTTTTAAATGAAGCAGATTAGGCAGCTAGATCAGTTAGTTCATTGCGTTTGATGCCAATTTTTGTCTTTAACCCAGTTTAATGAGATACTAATATCTACAAGACTTTTAGCATCTTCTATTAAATTATTTTTTGTATCCGAACCAAGTAATCCCGCCTCTACCATTTGCAAAGATGAAACTCAATTCCGTGGGTTTCATTATTACTAACCTAATCTGAAAAGTTCCAGAGTGACTTTAAAGTCACTAGTGATAAAATTGTACGTCATACCAATCGCGATCTTCTTATTAATTTTCTGCAATTCACAGACTATTTAATAAATAGAAAAATTACTAGCGCAGAAACAGGAATTTTATTACTGAATTTCATCATTGTGAGGATTCAATGTTCACTCTGATAATATGATGATTAATCCAAAAAACATTGTCTATTACTGAATTATAAGTAAATCTTGTTATACAAAATTCTGCCTTTAATTTTCTAGAGAATAAAATACAATGTATAAAAAATTAAAGGATAAATTATAATTCAGAACTTTTAGAATTTAGAATTAAATATCAAATAATCTTCAATATTTTATTTTCTAAATTATTGAATATTTATATTTATGTTTTATATACTAATACATAAATATATTTAAATTTTATAAAATTTATTAAATATTTTCAACTTATGGAAAGCAATTTTTTTCATTGAAAATTTAAAGAAATTCCACTTTTTTTTAACCAAATGTTTTAAAAAAAATTAAAATATTTTCTTAGTATGGTGATACTGCTATACAACTGATAAATTCTGTTCTGGAAATTAATCATTTTAGTATTACATAATAAAAATTCATTGAATGTGAAGATTATTTAAGCAAAATAAAATGTAAAGGGTTACACTAAATTTTATATGTACTTTACAATAATAAAAAAATTGAAAAAACGAGGAAGATAAATTAGCCTTTATGGCCTTTAAATGACTAAATTAACACGTAAGAAATATTAGAAATAAAGACAATGATTCTGTGACGTTTTTTCAGCTTATATTTATGATTAACTTAAACCTTTTCAGTCTTCAGGATCATTGTATGAACTCTTAAGATGGATTTTGACACATACTTCGAATTAAACTTGTAAAAATGAAAATATGTCACATACATATGTGACATTTTGATAATAAACATTGAATATTTTTGGAAAATTTCCAGTTCTTGTGTCGCTGAAGAAAAAATGAATTCCCAAAATTTAGCTCAAAATAACTATAGAATTCTTTTGACTTCCTTTTCGTTATTTAACAGATAAGATTATAATGTAACCAGAAAAGAGTCACGCTTGCATATATTTCTTCGCTATCGGGATTAGTTTAATTTGCATGCATATTAGAGAAGATTGTTAAATGAAGAAAAATATCTTGGATTCTGACCAAAAGGATTTATATTAAAAAAATAATTTTTAATATAGAAAATGAACCTTTTGCGTGCTTTGTTTTTTGAAATATGAGAATAAGATTTCCTGCTAGTCTCCGTTATAAAAAATAAACTTGAATTTCTAAAGACCTAATCTCTAATATTCATTCTTTAGAAATGTTGGAAATATATTTTGTTTTTTATACATTATACTTAAATTAGGAATTTCTATCCACAAAAAAATCATTTATGAAAATTATGTGGATTTTTTCCATATCGATAGAAACTTAACTAATAAGAAAATCCAAAATACAGTTAAAGAACTCCATTTTATAATATAGTGATAAGCAAACTTTTTTTAAATTAAGGACTTATTGGCACAATAAAAATCTATACACTGTCTTAAATTTATGGCACACAACAAAACACCATTTTTATTTCTAAAATAATGAAACAATGATTCATTTTAATAAGTAGTCATTCTTATATTTATATCATTAATTTATAAAAACAGAATAAAGATTGCTTTGTTACCACAGTTCTTTTTGCACTTTCTTCTGCTTGAGAGCAAGAAATTTTTTTAAAGAAAATATTCAATTACTATTATAAAACCGGAGAATTATCACATTAATTTTATCTATCTCTATTTAATATCATTTGATACTCTTTAATTTATTACTGGCAAAATATTACATTGTGCAAATTAAAAGTGTATTAGTATTTTCCAACTTTCAGGAATATATATATATATATATATATATTGTAGAAAAGTAATTGTTTTCTGAATAACATCAATATAATTAAAATTTGTATAAAATTTGGAATTATTGCAACATACAGTACTAATCAATAAACAAAATATGTAATTTTTTCTTTTTATATTTTTAATAATCGAATTTCAAAGAAAATAAAATGGATATAAATATAAATGTTATTTCCAATTAATACTTTTTCACAAAATATTTCAAAGATTTGTATTTGAAGAAAGCCTTATTAATTGTGAAATAAAATTATTACCGATTGATTAATGAAATAAAAAATTATACCGTTTATAAATACTTTAATCCAAATGGAAGTGAAAAATATTACGGAATTTAATAAAAGAAATCAAGAAGATTTTTTTAATCATTTATCATTATTTTATCTTCAATTATGTTATTTCCATAATTAAGGGGATTAAATGTTTAACATGGGAAATAATAAAATTAATTCATAAACAGAAACTAAGTCAAATTTACAAACTAGAAAATGCATAACTCTTACTAGATATTTAGTATACATTACACTGATGAAAAGTAGAATTTTTCTGATGAATAAGTAGAAATTTGGTTCTTCATTCTTTCTAATACCTAAATATTTAGATTTGATCGCTTTGTCAGTCACTTGTAGAATGGCTAATTCAGAATAATTTTAGTGATCAATCTGTAGAAAATGGATTGGGTGAATGAAGACTGAAGTGGAATGGCTGATATTTAGCTATTGAAGTGATAAATATTTCCGCAGATGGATTAAATGCTTGATAGTTTAGTGGAAATTTAGCTTTATCAACTCGTATTCAAAGAAAAAAGTGTGAGTATATTTGCCTAGAGCAAAGAAAATATTAATAATGCAAAAGCTGCATTTCATTTTATATTTGTGAATAAAAAACTCGCTAAGAAGAAATAAAAATATTTTTAACCAAAGCGGAAAAATTCTTAAAAAGAAGCACGAATGTTTCGCCAGTGGTGAGGACAAAGGCCGATAGTAACTCTATTTGAAACTGAATCGATTCCTCACAAAAAGCCGGGATCTCTGCTTGGATATTCAAAACGCGCACCCGGCTTCTTTCTCTTCAGACGTGAGAGCGCATTTCGCCAGTGCGGGGTGTAAGCTTGGCGTCTGCTAATTATTCAGACGCAAGAAGCATTTGCGAATCGAGATGTTGCAGTTTTCATGATCCTCCTTCATGAAACAATAGCTTTCAATAAAAGTGATTCAAGTACACTTATAAGAAGTAATGTAAAAAATTAAGTCAATTCCTACTTAGTTTAACAAAGACAATTTTTGTTTTAGTTTCTTTTAATTCCATAATTACAATTCATACAAATAATTTATGAAAAAATATTGATATTCGCAAGATTTGAAATCGCATTCTTTCCCTTCGCCTGAAAAATACTGAAATCTTCGCATTTTACCGATTTACTATTGCCTATCGACTTCAATTTTTCTAAAACTCTATTTAAAGAATTAAAAATGAATTAAATTTCATTAGTGAATTCATATTTGTAAAAACTGCTTTAACATTAAATGCTGTCCCCTACAAGTTCAAAAAAAATGTAATTGGACTTGCAGTGGATGAATGAAAAGTATTTTATCATCGATTGAAAAGTTGAACAAGATATAAAATCATATACAGCTAGAGTTTAAACTAGTAGTAAAAATTGAAAAATATCATTTGGAAGCAAAAATTTTGGAATACATTTTGCATTATGTTTAGCAAAATTATTTGAAATTATAATCCCATGATATAGCTTTAAAAAGATTGTTAGAATAATTATTATTTAATAAATTTATCAATAAATTTTGGGTGTCTTCAAAATAATTCATTTATAAAAACAAAACGCTTTGTGTGAAATAAATGGAATAATAATGATTTTGTTGAAAAAAAAAATAAACAATCAATATGCTCAATGAAAAAATCAATATTAGTATAAGCAATTGTAACTAATTTTTGAATGAGTATGGTTACATTCCAAATATTTTTTTAAAATTATTATTATTAGCCTTAAATTCCTGATATCTGAATTCGGAAATGTTTGTAAGCTGAGAGTTTGGGAAAAAATAATTAAAACATTTATTTAAAAAAAATGAACTCATTAGTACAAGGAAGTAACAAAAAGTATCGAAATAAAAAGGCGAATTTTGCAGTGAAATTCGAATTTAAATATGAAAATTTTATAAATATCGTTTTTCAACTTTTCTTCTTTGGTGATTTATTTTTTCTTTTATACTTCAACTTTTTTTTATTTTATGCAAATTTGCGAAATACTGAAGGAAATACCGTGCATGTTTCATAAATAAACTCTTGACTTCTTTTGCTAGAAAAATCGTACAAAGTTCCCATTGTTTAGGTCTGGTATTATAATCATTTGAGAACGTTGTGTTGTTTTCGTTAGGGGTTTTTAATAATTGCAAGTAATGAACAAATGCATCTCAAAATCGCGTATGCAATGAAAAAAGAATAAATGGAAATATTCCCTACCATCTTGTAATCGCATATATTTTTTATCTGCTTTCAACATAATTGCATTATTGTCATGCATGCTTCTTTGAAAGCAGATTCGTTTTTAAAAGGCTGACCTGTTTTAAAAAATATTGCTTTATGAAACTGGTTTAAACTACTTAATAACGTAAATTAATTGTGTCAAATAATAACTTAAAAATAATAATAATCTCACATGATAACTTGAAATTTACGATCGTTTATTTCCTTTTCCTTTTATATATCTGTGTTCACATAGATATACACATAATCAATGAAATTAGTTCTCAGCCTTGAAATTCATGCCAAAACCGTCGCCTTCTTTCATAAGGACCGCCATTATAGATGTGAGGAGATTGAAGAAAAGTTGTGTCAGAGCGTAGCTTAAGGGAACATGCAGTTAAATTTGAGATAAAAGTTACAAACATTTAGTCAGGCTTATACTAAGTTATAAAAATTATAAATATTATAAAAGAATTCATAATGAAAACCAGTTGCATCAATACATTTTAGCATGATAGCTGATGTGTATTCTTCCCTTTGTGAAGTATGCTTATAGATATTATTTTCGTTTGTAATGTACAGGTGGTTTATTAGTTCTTCAAGAGTTCTTACCTGGATACAACATTTGCTTTAATTCTCTTGAATAGCAATGGTTCATTTATTTTTCATGTAATTTTATATGTAATACACTTTCTACCCTATCGAGGTCGCTCTTTTAAAAATTAAGTTTTCTGTTTATTTCTTAAGTTTAACAATGACATATATTCGGCGAGAAAAATATTAGAGATATATAATGATGAAAAGGTTAAATTAACTGAACAATGGCCTGCTGGAAGGTCTCGGCTTCGGAGCCGGAGGGTTTCAGGTTCGAGACCCTATTTCACAGAAGAATCCTCTTGTAAGCTCGCACATTAAATCCCTTATGTCAACGACCTTCAGCTAGTGTGTGTGGTGTGGAAGTGGGGAAAGGAGGTGTCCGGTCAGATGTCGCCACCGCCAGGAGCGTCCCCAAATAGCCCTAGAGTTGCTTTAAAATTGGAATTTAATACTTAATGAACTTACCGGTTCTTTTGCGCTATGATGGCTCATCTCGGGAACACAAAGTGTATATTTGTTCAATAGTTGTTAGTATGATTAATAGTAGTTATGAAAAATCTTTGATGTCAGTTAAAATTAAGGATAGAAAAACTTGTAGTTCCTTTGTAAAATTAAAACAGTTTACAAGCGTGAAAAATAATATATAAATCCAACTTTATTTCTGGTAAAAAATATTTCATATAGATGTTGCACATTTTTTTAAAAAAAATATTATATTTAAGATGGTATGGTGCATGTTTATTATTATGGTTATTATTTATTGTAATTCATCCTCACATTAAATGCCTAATTCGTTTATGTAATATGAATAATTAAATCACATTTTATAGAACTGTACAAATGAATGCTCTATTCACGAGGTCATTTGATTTAATCAATAAGGGGAAAAGTGGGCTGTACATTTGTATGATACGAAAATGAGCAAGATAGGGAGCCTAAAAAATTCATATTGAATGACAATGCAATAGTGTTAATGGCAGAAGTGGTAGCGATTAGAAAAGCTCTGGAGTTTTTCACTCAGTGCAATATAAAAGGGACAAAAATAATTTCTGATTTAAGATCGGGTATAATGAACCTAAGTTTCATTGGTGAAACAAAAACAAACAGACAATAATATTGGATATAAAAGAAAAAAGTTTCTGAAACTTAGTGTTGAAATAATCTGGTTCAGAGCTTATCAATGGTACACTAGCCAAGGAAGCTTTAAACTTAGGAACCCAGGAAATATCTTTCCATGACTTATAAACAGAACTCAGAAATGAGAAGAAAAAACAATTTAAGGAATAGTAGGAGAGAGAGAATAATTCCATCAAGGTACGAAAAACGACCAACATTTTAAAAGCACTTCTGTGAACCGAATGGACAGTGATTTTTATTTTAATCAAATGTACACTGGCCATTGTGTATTTTTTACTCTAATTTTTTTTCTGTACTGATATGCGTTTCCTCTAGTGGTTTCTTTATTGTTTTCAAGAGTCCAATGCCATCAAGAGTCGTTTGTTCCTGCAATCTAGCTGGGGTCGCTCTTCAGCGGTCCCATCAAGTCTCTGGCCTCTGACTAGGTCAAAATATCGCACAATATTATACTTTAATAAATTTTTCTGTGCGAATACGGCAACAATAGATTGCTAAATCCTTTTACAGTTATAATTTTGCTTATGACAAATATCTACTGTGCCATTAAAAAAATAACTAAAAAAAACTGGATTTACTTTTATTGTATTAAATCTTTCAACACACCAGATATTTCACCTTCTCTTTGAAGCTAATAATAGGATCTCTTTTCAAGAGAAAGCATATGCAACGAAGTCGCA
This sequence comes from Argiope argentata, assembly GCA_026289955.1. Lineage (NCBI taxonomy): Eukaryota > Metazoa > Arthropoda > Arachnida > Araneae > Araneidae > Argiope > Argiope argentata. Next base: position 99,273 of record JAOUZG010027119.1, read on the forward strand.
TCATTGATCCCATTTGAAGCACTCCACCTGACTCTCAGGTGACTGAGCCCGAATCAGCTTCTGTTGTCTCCCCAAATTGCTTGCCATTCAAAACGGACGGCTCGACAGAACCAGTTTGTCTTTGGCATTAGAGGACATGTCCTTGAATTTCTCAATTACTCGGCGATGATGGTTAAGAGATGACATCTTCACTAAATCTTTGCACTAGATTGAGAGAAATCGCGCGAAACGCTACCGGGCCTCCTAGGATTTCTATCGATAGAATACTGTTACAGTTTCAATAGTTTTTATTTAGCAATAGAAAACCTTTAACAATACATAATGGTCAAATTGTAAACTTGTAAACAAGAAAACTTATTAAGTGGTAAAATACTAAACATTTTATCTTTCCCTCACAGAAAAAAAATTTTTTATATGAAACTGCAATGTATTATATTTTAATTAACCATTATCATTGTAAATAAAATTAAGTATTTAAATGCACTATTTTTAAAGGATCCTTAACATTTTAAATTCTTATATGTGATAGATACAAAAAATATATGATTTTTCTAAGCGCATTTATTATTTATTTTAATTTATAACAATTTTGAGAAATGAGTTTGTTTCCGTTACGCATACGAATTTGTACCATCTGTTTTAATTAATGAAGCTGAATAATTTAACAACATTTACTTTTCTTTCCTACAATACAAATATTTAGAGTAAAAATATAAAACTTTTAAAAATAATTTTATTATCTTTTGAAGTTTTATTAATCAAAAGCTAGCTTATATATTCAATCAAATCAAAAAATAATAATTTTCAGTAATTCATTGTTTATTGCAAAAAACGACCATGTCTTAAAACAGGTAAATTAACTGAAGTTTCTCAGTATAATGAAATATTGGTGTGGTAGATTATAACAATATTTAGAAGAAATTTCAAAAATTGTGGTCAATAATGAGATGCTCATTTCAGATGGGAGAATCAAGACTTAATTTTGTCTTCTCAATTCAGAAAAAAAAGTTCATGATTTTTATTCAAATAAATTAAAAAATGCCCTATTTTGTAGATATGGAAGCACTCGCCTCCTTTGTCTAATATAAATAAGGAAAAATTATTTGAAATAATATTTATAAATATTATTCATTAAGCAAGTGCTTAATGGTTCACTTTCTAACAAAAATGGAAAGGACTTTTTTAAAAATATAAAAAAGACAGGTTATGTGTAAAAATTATTTAGTATGTTTTTATTTCAAATTGTATGCAAATTTCTATTCAAATTATCTATAATTTTACCCAAAGCTTTCCGAAAGTCGGTTATAAATTTTAAGGATTGGTCAGAAACACAAAACCTGTACTTATTATTATTTAACCTTATTTATTTATTCATAAAAAAGATACACTCGATCAAGTCTGAACAACTTTTAGAAAACTTAAAAAAACTTATTTCACAATAACTATATATTATTCTAGTAACTTTGTTATACATTTGTGCACCCGAACACATTTTTATTTTGCGAATTGAGTTTCTACTTAATAATATAATCTAAAAACTATTATTTTATGTGAAAAAATGATCGATGATGCGTAATATATAAATTTTTTTCTCTAACTGCAAACATGTTGTTCTTTTTTAAAAATATGATTACAGAAACCTTCATTCACTTTGTTGTAGCAGAAATTAAATAAGTAATTTATATGAGTGTTTTATATTAATAAAATGCCGGGATAGCCTGATTGATCGAGCGTTGGATTCGTAGTCCTTAGGTTGCGAGTTCGAACCTCATCGGCAGAAGATTCTCCGTGTGTGTGTGTGGTGGCTGGTGCACGTTAAATATGTGGTTGTCACACCATGTCGAGACTAATGCCACTGGGGGATACTGGTTCAGAGGTAATCGCGCTCTGCTTCAGAGTTAAATTACGATCTGTGGGAGATCTCAGAAGCTACTACACTCCTCCTTCCGTCTTAAAGAGGAGCAAGACACAAACAACATATTCATGATGCAATTCTCAGGTCACGACTCATCATTGATAGTCTAATGTTATGCGAGATGAAATTTTTTATATGAATTTTTCGTTTAAGCCTTGATTGATTCCAAAGAAAAACCAAAATATCTTTTCTGATTTTTTTTTATTTTTTAAAAACAGATTTTACAGATATATGCACCAAATTTCAAAATACTTTAATACCGATGATTGAAAAAATACATTCAAACTGGTTGTGCCTGATAGACCCGCTTTGTGACAAACAACCGCTGATTTATCTCTACTAATCCTTCACTTGCAGACATTATTCAAAAATACCATTTGAATCTGGTACCCTGGAGATCTTCATTATATGACTATTTTCTCTGATGGTATTTAAAAACACTCGTGAAATGTAACTCTGGCCTCAAGTAGTTAATATAAACTAAAATAGGAATTAGAACATTAATAATTAATAAGTCAGTTAAGATATTTCGGTTAATTAAAAACTCCGCTCGGATTTTAAAAGGAAATTTTAATGAATACTGCATGAATGAAGTTGAAAATTTGATGGTAAAAAAATCGGTAAACATGGGGTTAAAAGAATAAAGAAAAATAATTTGGATCCAAAGAGAAAATCGGTTTGAAATCATATTAAACGGCAGCAGTATTCAGCCGAAGTAGTTTTAAATTTTCAGAGTTTTAATTTTTAGTAATAATCAGTATAAAAATGTTTTAAAAGTGACATTATATGTTGACAATATAAACTATATATTTAATAAATATTAAATAAACATTAACCATATTTAAAGACATTTTTAAATTGATCTTCTTCCTGGCTGATAAGAACTATCCGTGTTATTCAGGAAAAGATGCCCTAAAAATGTTGCTCTAGAAACTATCGATTGTTTAGAAAGTATGTCGGATTGTTTTAAAAACTATTGGTTCAGAAGATTAATTGACGTTAGAAATTCTTTTAATACCGGTGCAAAATATCAGTGTTTTCAGTAGATCATAAATCTCCTATTTTGTCAAGAGCCATCATGTTTTATGAAAATCTATTTTTAAAAAGAACAGTGCACAAATTGAAAAGCTTTTTACAATCGTTACTTTTTTAGGAAATATAAGTGGAAAGAAAAGATCTTATTTCCCGCTCTGCATCGAAAATTGTATTTCTTCTGATTTGGTATTTAAATTTTGTTTTTTCACGATACAGGGTAATTAGATCCCGCATACGGAGTACATACGAAAAGCATTTTTGAAAAATCTATAGCTAAATCTCATTTTTTATTTCCAGATAAGAATCCCCTCTAAAACTGAAATTTTAAGAGGCTTCTAACCTCTAGCAAAAAATAGAGTTAAAGAATAGTATAATCTTAATTTTAGTTTAAAAATTATAATTTCTTAGACAAACATTAAAAATATATTTATATCATTCTAAAGTATATAAATGTATAGTCATAGAAATACGTATATACGTATAAAATTATGCAAATTACAGCAATGATAATAATTATTAATAAATATGCAGTGATATCCCAAGAAATTTTGTTAAAATTAGAGGACCAAAAAAATTTGTTCCAACGAAATAGTTAAATTAAAATATACTATAAAAACAGATTTTTGTTATAATATACTATTAAATTATAATTGATTTAATTTTTATTTAATATTATAAAAAAGTAAAAAAAAATTCTAATTAAAAAAAACTTAAACGTATCGTAATTGATTAAATATCAATTTCATATTCAGTGTACTGGAGTGAATTTTTTCATTTTTTTGCATTCGACATGACATTATATAAAACAATTTGTTGGTTAATATGATCGTTAGTCAACACTATTATTCGGACTCAGTTTTAAAATATATCTTAAGACATTCAATGTATAAAAATCTGAAGGTCTAAGAAAACCCCGACAGATTTCATCTTTTTACTAACGTTTTTTATTTGTAAAATTTGATGCTTTTTATATAGTTCAGGCAGTTTATATTAATGAATTTTATTGTAGACACATTAGATAAACTAAATAAAAACTTTTATGAAACTTTGTTATGTAATTGTGAAAGCAATGAATACATCTACGAATCGAGAATCTTTGATCTACTTTAAAAATTTTATATATATATATATATATATATATATATATATATATATATATATATACAGAGAGAGAGAGAGAGATAAATTTGAAAAGCCAAATTTTGTTATATAATGAATTTCAAAATGATGATGAAATGCTATTGGAAGATTAGGTTATAAAAATAATTATTTAAATGATTGTATAAATACATAGACCATAAAAGATTTAATGGCTTTACAAAATTTCAGAAAGGCAAGTCAACACAATAAGGCAATTAAAACCATTAAAGTACTATTAAATAAATTTTAAAACAGAGTCAAAAACTTGAATTTTGAGTTTCAATTTTAGTTTATGAAATCAAATTAGAAATTTGAAATACTCGATCAAATTTTCAGACCAAATCACAAAATCACTATTTTTAATATACCAATGAGGCTTTATTTACCCAATAAATTAATTTCGACGTGATAATTATAATTCTATAGGTATTTAAGTTGTCACAATTTAAACATCAGTGACAATTTAAAACCTTATTAGCAAATTAAATCGAATTTGTTATTATTGTATTAGAAAGGATTTTCTCACTACTTTCTTTTATTAAGAAAGTCACGAACTTCTTTCTTTTTCAAAAAAGTAAGATATTTCTTAATTTTTACAAATTTATTACATGACAATGCCAAGATTTAAGCAATCTGAATGCATACATCGGAATTATTTTGACTTTTTTTAGGAAAATATATTCAATTATTATTGATTATCAGAATATTTAATTTCGATTATATATTTTCTTGTATTATAAGAATTTAAAATTGCTTTTTAAGAATAAAATAAATGTCATTTATTCCGAAAGTCATTTTTTTATTCTTACCTGATGATGCAAAAGTTTCTTTAAAAAACATTGACACCCCACTTTTTATTGTTTTTTTTTTTTTTTTTTTGAAATTGAAGATTCTCACAAAACCAACCCTTATATTTGATTAATAGTCCACAAAATAGAAATTAATAGTTTTTCCTTGCTATGGCAAAATATAAATTACATCTTCCTATTAATTTAACACTCTTAGGAAGATAGTATTTACGAGTATTTCTCTTAAAAATCTATTTTATTTTTATTTTTTAAGAATTAATTTTTATAATGGTATTTATATAATCTCCTTGCAGCTTGAAGAGATTTTATAAATAGGAATATAATTGTATTGTTTGCATTAGATTTCATTTGTTTATTTCTCGACTTAAAATCGGTTCAAAATATGATTAAATAGATAAAGAACAAATGTTCTCTAACGTTATTTCTCTTTCATGATATTTTTTATGTACATAAACAATTTTTAAAATGTGTCTTGGAAAAAAATTACTAAATTTACTTAATTTCATTTTTCTCTTTCATATTCTTTGATGTTCTTATAGAATTTCTATTAAAACTCTATACAAATAAGAAAACAGACAACTCAATGTCGCAATTTTCTTAGCTTTCTCGGCATGTTATTCTCGGCTCTCAATATTAACCGATGGCAAGGGTCGTTGAAAAATTACGCTCCCAGATTGACGTTACCCTTATTTTTCCTTACATCTGAAACAATTCATGCTTCTTTGAATAATTGAAACTCGTTGAAAATAAATCTCTTTCTCTTAAATTGAATTGATTCTCCATTTAAAGTTCAACGCGAATCTTGAATAACATGGTGAACTGTCACATTTTGTTTCTTTTGAATTCTACAAGCTAACATGAAACTCACGTCCATTAATTCTTCCACAGTTGAAAAAGAAAATGAAGAAACTGTAATTATTTTTCTGCCTGGTTCCATACGCCATTTGAGAGAAATGACACTTTCAAACTAGGGGGCAATGTGCAAAACGAGATGTTTGATGAAAGGTACCGCTCACTCAGATTGGATGCTTGGTAAATTCCAATTTAAAATGACGCGTTTGAAAAATGTGCTTTTGTAAATGAATGAGGATTGTTTCTTTTCTTCATTCTGTTTCTTCCAATTCATTGTCTTGCTGAATTTTAGTCATTAATTGCTAACCAACACGAGAGGTAGATTCAAGTAATGTTGAGGTATATTTAATGATAATTTGTTGTTTATTGGGTGAAAAAGATATTTAAACAACTTATGTAAAACATTAAATGAAACTATATTGAATTGGAAGTGATTTTGTCTACGTTCCTATTTTCCTTAATAGTGGATGCTGTTATTGTACATTAAAATAATGTAAGCAGTATTCTTCATCTGGAACTAAAAAGCAGAACATTAGAAAATTTAGAGTTCATATTATTTTATATAATGCCATATGAATAAAATATGCATTTGCATCTTTTATGTTTTGTATCCTTATATTTCCATTTACTTCTATTTGGCCAGGGCAAGGATATATTTGATAGAATTTTGGCCTAAAAACTATCCTACAGTTTTTTTTTCCCGATGAAAGAATTTTTAAGTTATATCAGCCACAAAAAGTCAGACAAGCATAGTTTCAACCATAATTTTTTGTGTAAAGGTATAAATTAGTAGATTTGTAGAAATCTAAATTTTAAATTTTTCTATTATGACTACGCTTTTTCTTCGTGCACTTGATAAATGAAAAACAATTAAATGACATAAACAAGTAGTCAATTTCTACTTAGGTAAAAAAAAAGAAAACTTTTATTTTGTTTACTTTTTATTAAATAATTACAATTAATATTAGTAATTTATCAAAACATTATTGATTTTCGCAAGAATTGAACACGCATTCCTCTCGATCACATAAAAAATACTGAATCCTTGCATTTCATCTATTGAGCTACAGCCTGGTGTTTTCAATCTTCGTTACAAACTGCTGAAAGCATTAAAAATAAATTTAATTTAATGAGTGAATTCATATTTTTAAAGAACTGTTTCAACATCATGTGTAATCCACTAGAGATTTAAAAAAAAATGTGTCTGATCTTTTCGTGGAGAATAAAAGTATTTTATTAACTATTGACAATTTGAATAAGACGTATATTTATATAGAAAGTGCAAACTAATGGTAGGAATTGAAAACGAACATATGCAAGCAGAGGTTTTCGTATCTTTGAAAGTAGACAATTTTCTACCTCACACCGAAGGAATTTCTATTCGTGCTGTAAAGCATTCCTTCAATATATTTCTGCTTATGAATTTATCTCTGCAACTTTCTATCTTGCGAAAGAATTCATTTCATATTGCATTTATGTTTTATGCTTATGTTCCTACCACCTGTTGTTTTATGTCTCAAGCAAATGAAGTTCTTTCTGCACTCTCTCTTATTAATACTACAGGTGAAATATACAATACCTCCCGAATCCCTAATCCCCCTCCGAGAGAATCTGGCGCAGCGTTTTATTTCTTCGCGCGTTTACTGTCGTCTGTTAAATAAATGAAAATGTAATTTTAGTTGTCTGTCATCTTCTCCTTGCTGGTTACGACAACCGGGAACAGAGAACATCGCATTTTGTGGTTTTTAATATATCATCCCTCTCCATCTCTAATCGAAAATTGCTATTCTAATTTCTTTTCTGGGGTTTAAACATTGACAAAAACTTGTGAGAATTAATTTTGATAGAAATTTCTGCAAGTTGTAAAGACAGTTTACAATCTAAGGATTATTATTAGACATTGCATCGTTTCTGGAATTAAAATGGTCGGACCCGTTATCTGCATATCTTTCCAGTTTACGCACATGATCTCAATGTAGCTAATAATTAACGTAGAGAAACCGTGAGTTAGAAGATAGCGCTCGCTTATCTCAGCTCCAGACTTTATTTCAGGAAGTAAACCTGACATCTGTTTTTATCCACGTGACAAAATGACTCGAATCTTCCAGATTTAGAAAAATGCAGAAATTATAAACTCATTCTAGAAAAAAAAACGAGAAAGAACGGAAAGAAAATCGATAACAAAACAGTTCAAGCAACTTGCCTTCAATGAGATCCGAACCACTGACTACATCCTACTCAGTCCGCATCAAGTTTTGTTGAAATATACTTGCGTTGACCCACTAAATTGTAAATAAATTTCTTTATTTAAAACCAATACTAGTTTCAAATTCCTATCTTTAATAACGTTACATTCTTCAGAGTAAACCTTTGTTTCATAGTTTAATATTTACAGTTTTATTATTAAACTAACCATTCTGTGGACCTTTATCTGAACTTTTAGTTAGCCGTATGGGAGCAATCAATAAATTAACCCTCAGAAAGTAACGGAGGAGTTAATTAAAGGAACATACTGTCATTTATCACTTAAGATAGTATATAGAATTTTCAATGGCTTATTAGCTATAAACGGTTTTCCATAAATTTGGGCGAAACAAGAGTCATAATTGAACAACCTTTGCATCAGTCGACATTAATTTTTAACTTTATATTTGTCGGATACCTTCATTTCCTGTTCAAAAAGATGCGTTCGATTCAAAAAGCGGAGTTTTTACAGGATCCACCTAAAGTTTGGCTGATATTATATATCAAAGTTTAGAATCCTCCTTCATATAAAAATCATTCATCATTATAATTTCCAAATCTAAATATGCATTCCTGGTGTTCAGTTCATTTTGATCAGACATCACGTAGCTCAAAATAGCGCAGATGCCATTCGAAATGTAAGAATTCTAAATTTATGCGTCTCAGTGGGAGAAACATGGCTATCTGCTTAAACAATAGATTGAAAGAATGATCGTTTCCGTGTATTAAAAACTTTGTAACATTTCGCTATGACATCTATAAACCTAAATTTATATACTCCAAGATTTATCAGAATAAAAGATGGTCTCTTTGAATAACTAGACCACTTACGAAAAATTATATATAAAAATTTTGACATTAAAAAAATCTATCAGAATATTTTCGTTAACTCGTAACAATAGTCTTAGGATTCAAATCTGTGTAATGTGGTAAATAATACGAAGTTAATTTTTTTATTAATTTAACTATGGACATGAGGCTCGAGGTTTCGCATTCAAGCAAGAAGCTTTTAAAACCCAAACCTAAATTTAACTTTCTTGAAAATTGGGTTTCTATAACAAAAAGACAAAATTGCTGAAAATTTTGAATAAATTACGTTTTGTTTTTTATATAATGCATATTAAACCTTCCATATTTTTCTTTATTTACATTTTTTTAAAGAATTCTCACAAAAGCATTTTCCATCAGACAGCATACTTACTTTCGGAAGAATCTTTTCAGATTCTCTAAATTTGACCCATGTCTCATCAATATTAATTAAGCATTTATGCTAGAAATAGGATCATTATATTAGAAACAATTTTAGAAATAGGAATAAGCTTAAAAATAGCCTATCAGAGGCCTGTATCAGAGCTGTTGGCCTATATCAGAGCTTAAATGTAAATTTGAAATTTCTTAACAGACAGCAAGTATTCCTAAACATAGCCACTCCAATAATCAAATATTTGTTTTAAGTTATACAGAAGAAGTTATTTTTAAGCACAATTAATCTCAGATAAATGTAGTCTGTCGTCTTTTGCATTTTCAACAACAACCGTGCACTTCTCTTTATTTATATCACATGCTTCATTGTAACTTTTTTGAAACTCTGTTAAAGAAATCGAACATCAAGGTTAACGTTTAGTTTATTGATGGGCATCTCCTAACTTTGACACCATTTGCTGGAAACTGAGCAATCTATATCTTTAATCCCAAATTTTAAACTTAAGAATTATGACTAATCCCACTATCTTGTGATGCAAGAAGCATTGAAAACATATCAAACGCATCATTTATTTTTTCTAATACATTTAGCAAAACTGGGAAGTGATCTTACACTTATACATTCAGCTCAAATTTGACTTCTTGGGGATTGAACTACTTTTTTTTCGGACTGGAAATTGTGAACTAGGCTTTAGTATAATTATCCTATACGAGATACATTTTTATTACAAATTTTGCAAAACATTTTATTAATATCATTTTTTACCAGATAATATCGAAAACATAAATAACAAAGACAGTTTCCAGGACAAAATCCTTTTTGCCTACAAATCCAGATTATTGAAGTTTTTAAAATAAAGCAGTTCTTTATAAATTTTTAATTTTAGAGAAAAAACACTTTGACTAATTTTTGGATTTCTACCAGAGACCACCGAATCACCAACAGATATTTTCTTTCTTTTTTTTTTTCATCAGCTTTTATTACACCTTCCCAAGTCTCCATAAAAGCACACCTGCCATTAAAGAATCCTGTAAAAAGAATCGAAGGTAAAAAAATCGAAATCTGAAGAAGTTTGCATTCCCAATTATTGAATTTCAGAAATATGTTTTATGAAATAGTATATAAATCGGCTAAACATCCCTCAAGATACAAATGTATACAAGGATTTGTATATATTTGTATCAAGTATTTCGTTTTACAGCTGCAATTTTTTTGTAATTCTTTGGAGGTTGATACATAAAAGTTAAAACTAATCATATCAAAATCGTCCTATTATGATTAAAATGTGAAAGTAATTTTTTCTAACATCCTCGTAACTATTTCCAAATACTAAAAACATATTTATTCGGGTTTTTTCTTCAAATTTTGCTTTACAAACTGTTTCTGTGATTACGCGTAATTTTTTAAATCATATACAATCTGCTAAATGCTAGAAAGGTAAATTAAAATTTTATATTGGCAGATCCATCCACCAGGATCCCTAATATTTTGTTTTCTTAAATTCTTATAAGATTTGTCTTACTCAAAACATCTTGAAATTTTGTAACATTGGCGACATAAAAAGGTTCAAATGATTACTCTAGATTGTTTTTCGAGCAGCATGACATCATATTTGGCGGAATCCTCATAGGCAGTGGCTAGTCTTTTAATTTGACATCTTGGCATTTTAGTATATTTATACCGATTTAATTCCTTCGCATTAAAAATACTTATCTGGGTTAAAGTCGATTGGCGAACCCCCTTTTGAGAATCTTTCCTCAGCCATTTTTGACAAGAAACGAAATAATTACAATGGAAAAAAACTCAGAACAATAAGATCGAAATATAGATTTAAAAAAAGGAGATAGTGCATAAGGCATTCTCTTTGCAGTTACCTCTACTTTTTAAAATATAAATAATAAAAATTATAGCAACTAATTTACATTATAGTTCGAACCCAGGAAAATTGAGGTAAGAATATGTTTAATGGCTAACAGAAAGTTCCAAGAAATTTTTATATGCTTCAAAACTGATTTATACATTGATAAAATGTTGCCTAATTAGGAATAAAAATTCTTTTTCTGATAGGAAAAAATGAGACAGTAAATAAGTGATGGGATTTTTTATTTTTCCAGATAATTTTCTTAAATTAAAACTGAGTCCAAAATGAAAATGCATTCCATATTTTTATAGATCATATACCGTTACATTTAACTTCTATCTCCTGGTATATACATAAAATATTTGACCCATACACTTTATAAAAAATTAACAGGATCTTTTTTAATAAGTTATAGTGATGCCATACAATATTTCTGAGGCATCAAAATATATTTTATCTGCCATCAAACGAGATATATACACTGAGTTGCAGATAATTTTTCGAGATTGAAAAGCTTTGGGTTGTACATAAATAACTTGGGTCTCAGCCAGTTAAGCTTGCCGCTTAATTATATTGGGTGCAAGACAACGTGTCCAGGTGGCAAAATTTATTACCTGGTTCAGAGGAGAGTGCGATAAAAATCTCATCACCCAATATGCCCCGACAAACTTTTACGATGTTAAATACGTCACGTGGCCTGATCGAATAATATGAAGGGCATTTCCTGTCTCAAACGTCATATTCTCTGCTGTATAGTTTTCTGGAAACGTTTCATATCTTGAAATCGAGGACGATTTTAAAATTTTCCAATTTTTTTTCTGCTTAACTTTTAATTTTTGAAAATAACAATGTAATATTAATTGAGAAAATGCTTTTAAAAACAATTATTTTAATGTGATTTTATCATTTAAGTTTGAAAATGACCACCTAAATTTCATTGTTTAGGCATCTTCTTTTCAATAAAATGTAAATAAATTGAAATATAAAATAAAGAAAGAAAGTAAAATTCGAAAAACGAAATATTAAAGCGTACCCCCTGGGTAATAAATCTTTTCATTTATCCACCTTAATTCATAATTGAATTTTTACAACTAATAGCATATCTCTCAGCAAATTAAATTTTGAAACAATGGCTTTGACTCGTGTATCCCCCTCCCCTCAAAGAAACACTTTGATTATAAGAATGAGCAATTGGCTGATAAATGACGTAAATCGCCGAGAATAAGGTCTTCAATTTTGATCTCAATCTGTTTGTAATCCCATTGATGATAACGTGATGTTCAAGTATTTCTAGGATTCAAGATTTCAAAGATTCTTTCTAAGCTTCTTCTAGGTTAGGACAGAGGTGAGAACAATCTATAATCACTAACTAAATTGAAAAAAATGTTAAAAATTAAGAATCTCGTGTCTTTAAAGCCTTCATACGACTATGAATAAGTACTAAACCTATGAAAAAAAATCCTAAAATCCTAAATAGTCCAAGAATGTTTCGAAATGAATTATCAATTTCTAGAATCTAAGTAAAGTTTTCAAATCTCAAACCAATAGAATTCCCTTATCAATCGTATTATACTTTTCTTTCTGTATTGAAAAATGACTGACAATTCCAAATATTTCGTTATTTTCAGTCTACAAAAAAGATCTATTATTTATTGATTATTTAAAGACTACGAGATGAATATTTGATTGACGTTCAGATCTTATCATAACCGAAATGCGCATCGTTTTGATAGAAACTAATACATTGCATATTATGTTCAGGTTTAGAATAAATTTAATGTTCCACATAATTTAGCTATATACGGTAATACTTGCTGAAACATTTGTATAGATGTGAATATCATCCCCCTATATCAAAGCCACCCAAAACGTCTCGAAGTTAAAGCGTTGCAAATTTTATTTCGAAAATCAGGTAGCGATCAATAATTACAATCAAAATGCAATCTCAGGGTTACACTAAATTATTTTTTTCCTGCTTGGTTGGGATTTTTGCAAGTTGTGAAAGATATGATGAATAAATGTAATGTCACGAATAATTTTCATCATGCCATGTGATATCATGGGGAAAATATATCATGACATAACATAGCGTGGTTACGTTTTATTACTAACTATTTCATCAAATTATGATAAAGTCTTCATCAAGTTTATAAAAATGCATTTTTGATTAACTATTCAATCTCAATAAATTCCTCTCATTTTATGCAAAAATAAGTAATGCTTTGACATTTTATTTTTATTTTAAACAAATGTTTCTGAATTCGATATTCACTTGCACAAGCAATATTTAACGGCAATGGTGGAAAAGTTGTCACCCATCGATTTCCGAAGCCATGCCTGCAAGATCGCGCAAACAGGGAAGAGAAAAAGTGCATTTTCATCATGGCCAAGCATAAAAATCAAATTTCAAATTCGATAGTCAGGTAATCAATGGGAGGAAAATATCGAAAACATTCTGCATCGATTTTTCTTTCCATCGCTTCTCTCCCAGGCAATGAAATTACGGCAATCAATTTTAGACGTTAAAAGAAAGGGCATCATTACATGGGCGACTTAATGGCTTTTGATCATGACGCAGCTTTGAAGCGTCCATTTACTTTTATAATTACTGTAAGCACTGAATTATGATAAATCGCAGCAAATTTTGACGAATCAAAATCGTCTATACTACAAGAAGCTTAGGTATAAATTTCTCGTAAGTTTAAGACATTTTATAGATATTTGTTAAAATATTGTGATGGTTGTAGCTTTCCTGGACATAGAAATGTGATAAATAGCTTTAAATTTAGACGAATAAAAATCATCTAAAAAGCAAAACGCTTAAGTATAAAATACTCGCTAGTTAAGTATATTTGTTGAAAGTATTTTCACATAATTTTTAGATTTTAAGCAGAAATTTTTTAAGAAATTGATGTTTTTTAATGCACAGTATTGACACAATAAAAAGAACATGAAACGTTATATTTTAATAAAGAGGATTGGATTGCTGTAATTTTATTACAATTAACTAAAATACTAATTTATCGAATAAGTTCGAATTTAAAGGAAAATTAATAATAAATTCTAAATGTAAAAATGCGATATTCCCTCTGAATATTTAATGTCAAAATATTGCAATAGTGTTATTAGAAAAAAAATTAGAGCTCTTAAAGAAAAGTCCCACAAGAAAATTCGACGATATCAACTAAGAGGTAAATTAATTATGCTCCGAATCTTGCTGTCAAGATTAATGATTTCAGAATGCGGAAGACGGTTTTAGTCGAAGCAAAGAAAGATATTTTCATGGAAATTGAATTAAAATTGATTCTAGAAATGCTGCTGAGTTTCTTTTTGATTTAGATTTTCTGATTTAAAAGCATGTGATCAATTACATTTAATACATAACATTTTAAAGGATTTTATTTCTAGAGATAATTCTACTCAAATTACTGCGCTGTAGAATTTTAACTCAAATATATAACTTCAAACAATGTATTGTACTTAATGTAAGAACTTAATATAACTTTGTGAAAAATTCAAACGCATAACAGCTGATGGTTATTTTTCAAATTAATTAAGATGAAATTTACAAGCGTTTTATTGATTTAATGACTTCTTTTGAAAGTCTTTCCTTTTGATTTTTAATAAAATTAATTTAAGGTCTATAAATCCTACTTCCGAAAAAGGAATTTTGAAATCAATTATTTATCTAATTTATCTATTCATATCTTCATCTTGTAAACATGGATGAATTGTACAAAAATATCACTAATTTTCAGTTATATTATTCATTATAGTAATCTAAAGGGCATTCTTTTTTGTTGTAATATTTTGATTAGACATTTTAAGCAATTTAAGTATATATTTGAAACAAAAACATTCCATTTCACAAATAAGGGATTTTAACACCCTTCCTCCACAAAAATTAACATTAATTTTAACAAGCTTTTCATCATCATATTTTTCTTTAAAATGGACCATATGCCATATTCCAGCAAAATGATTGATTAAAAATCGAATATTTAATCTTCGCTCCCACTGTTAGTATAAATAATCAGATTTTGAATTTTGAAACGTAAAACGTTTTAAAAAATATAATGAATATAATTCTATATATAATCATTTTAGTAGGCTAGAACTTAAATACCCCATTCAGTAAATCAATTTCAGCCTATATACTATGAACTATGAATTGAATATGGTATATATTTATTCTATTGTTCATGCTCTGTTTCTAGTTCCATGTGTTGATGTATAGTTCTATAGTTGATATATAATTGTATTTGGTGATAATTATCGAGAATGTGATGCTTCAAGAGAAATGTAATATTGCTGCATCTGTCTTCCTCAAATTTATTGAACGTAATGGCAGTGGACAGTGAGAATAATTTGACGAGGTAAGACCCACATAAAACGATCATGTAAAAAATGATCAAAGAATGGTGAAAGAAAAAAGCACATTGGCTTCTTTTGCATTCACTTTGAGAGCTTAATTTATTGTATTGTTTTAAGGGTCTTTTTTTAAATTTAGTTTTAAAAGTGTCTTTAATTTATTATTATTTATATTGCATCATAATTATTATTATAACTAGATACGTAATTATAATAATAATTAAGATGCATTACTACTTAACTTACTTAACATATATTCAAGTTTTTAAATAACTCGATATATGAAAAATCTGAAAGAATATATATTTATACCTATGTTTACTTTATTAATAGATTTTTATTTATTCATTACGTCTCTTCATGAATTTATTAAATTACCGTTTTTGAGTAATTTTAGCTAAGTACGTTCTTATCTTCTAATTAGTTAAAAGCCTTTTCGGAAAATAAAGTAACGAAAACTGCATTTTGAATCGATCTTTTTTTTCACTAATTCGCATTGAGAGTCTTTTAGTGTATTTTTTTTAGTATTCTATTACCAGAATACCGTCAATTTGATTTACATTTTTAGAAACCAAAAGAAATTTAATAATCACTGAATAAATTGAACTCATCTTTTTACATTCAACGATGCTGCAAAAACTAAAAATATCCTCTTTGTATATATATTAAAAAAATAATGATTGCTTTCTTTTTATTTAGACAGATGAAATTTACTGCAGTAATAAGAATTCACAACGCAAATAATAATAAAAAATTGGAAACTATTATATATTCCTTAGTTGGTAGGTGAAAATAGAAATAAAATGAAATTGTAAATTTTATAATGTTTGATTATAATCTGCATCAACGCTTTATTAATTTGCATTTACAAAATTTAATTAGCATTTCAAAAGAATTCGCTTAGAGTGATTTTCTTTGAAAAAAACATTTGAAGATGAATAAGCCTAAATGCGCAATTTTGTCGATTGAATAAATGCAATGATGTTTACGGCAATGCAATTTTTTGACACCGCCTGAAATTTTAATATTAAGCAAATTATAAAGGTTTTAAACACTTTTTTCATACAATGTTATATCTATGCCATCAAAGAAACGTGCCTAGTATTAGTCAAAAGGCAATAAACATGAAATTTAATTCATCATCTATCAACATGCCATAGGAGTTGTTTGTGTTTTTAGGAAAACAGCTTAATTGAAGCTACCAATCACTAAACACAGCCTGCGTTTTATTTTGTAGGTAAGATTTGTCATCGAAGAAAACAGATTTTAAAAGAGTTCCACCTACTAAAGATAATTTGTGCTATTGTCATATGTTCCGATATTTTGAATTTTGTATAATCTGATATCGGTTGATTAGTAATTTTATGCGGCATTCTTCATTATATATGTTATATCGATACAATTTTGACTCGAATATAGAGATTCTCCGACCTTGATTTAGCATTAACCAGGGGAAATACTAATTATTATCACGATAGTGCATTCTGAAAATGAGCTCTGAATTTTAACTTAATCATTCTCTATTAAGGGCTAATATCTTTTGAAAAAGTTCATCCTATGCTTAAAATGGGTGGATATCAATCCTACACAATTTCTGTAGGAAATGAAGCACATTCAATCACTTGCATCTTTACTTTTACAGACAAATCAAATTATACTTCAAATTTTTTTAGCATAATTTTTCAAAGTTATTTTCATTTAAATGCATTATTTTTATTGATAAATGAAAATGTTGTGTACTATTCAAATATTTTAAAGACTTATATTTTTAAAAAGATATAAAATCCTAAAAATCAAACGTCTATTCAGAGGCTAATTAATTACGTCCTATTTTGGACGGCATCTAATCGGTGACACAGCATGCTTATTGGAGCAGACACCAAAATGTTTTAGATTTTAAGGACAATGTTTTCCCTCTGTTTACATTTTCCTAGGTTTTTATTTACCTTAAATCTGGGTTTCCCGGAAAGGTTTCCCGTCCTAAGAGACTACAAATCTATTGAGCCGGCTAGCAAAAGGGATCGCCAAGCCATGCAACTTTCAAATAAGACGACAAGAAGGTCATTGTGTTTCCCAGCAAAAGGGATCGAAATTTGAATAAACATCCCAGCTAAAGGAAAGCGATGTTCATTGTCTGACGGAAGAATTCATCATTTTGAGGATACTCTTCGGATTGTTTCCTTTTGAGATTCATGGAATCGGAATCCGACCGGCCAGCTTTGAAGCTTACAGAGATAAAGGGATATCCGTATCTGCTTTCTATAGATTTTTCTGGGATATCCACGCTGTTATTTTAAGGAAAGAAATCTTTATTGACGAGAGGTTAAAGCGAGATTGTTAAATAAATAAATTTGGGTTGAAATCTTTATTCAGGATGTTATTTTGAAATAGGCTTGTTTAAATTATTTATTAATGTCAGACGAAGGGTTTTAAGGGTTCAAAATATCACAACAATGCAGTTGATTTACAAATATCATTCAGTACATAATGTCCTTCAAGCATTTTATCGACATTGCACCCTGTAGGAACCCTTTACATTAATATAAATTAAAGATTATAATTAAATTTACTACTCATATTCATAAATAATACAATCAATTTTAAAGAACAAATTAAATTTAAAATTGTTTCGCTTACACTGCATTGCAAGAGTAACAAAATTGAATTAAAAAAATATTATTTCAATATTTCAAAATCTTATCTTTTGCCCAAAAATATTTGCACAAATAATTTTAATTTAAATAATATGATTTCAGAAAAAAATTAAAAAAAAGAAAAGAAATGATTAATTTCTTTTAGCGATTTTTATTCATTATACATTTAATTATTTTGGTTTAGATAACCTTATTAAAAAGGAATAATTGGTCAAAATTTGTTAATGAATAATTCAAAAATATTTTAACATCTTACATCTAACAGTTACCATTTTTTTTAAATCTGAGAATCGATGTGTGAAATTTAAAAATCCAAAGAAAACTTGATAACCAAAGTATATACTTAAATTTGGTGAATGAAATAGAATTGCGTAAAATGTATATTTCTTACGCTACATTATTTCATGTTTCGGTTAAGTTAATTGTAATTGATGTTATTCTTTATTACAAAGTTATTATAAAATATTATATTTAAAAAAATAATTTTTTAAAAATGACAATAATTGCAAATGCAGTTAATGACACAAAGACACAGCGTTTCTAATAAGGAAATTTAAAACCCTGCATCATTAACATCAAACACATTAAACGCTACACTTAGGAATGCAGTCAGTCACAAAATAAATAAATTTGAATAGATTTTATGTCGGTTTGCTCTGTTGAAATTTATTATGATGATAATTGATAAAATTTCCATTTTCATCATGGAACTTTATTGCTGATGAGGTACTTTTCTTTTAGAAATTGTTTTTCGAGAGCAAACATCAAAAGGAAGAGAAATGACAAAGGAGGTAAAAGAGCGGAAGTTCTTTGAAGTCAAGTGACGATTGCCCGAATGATTCAACAAAACTTGCCCCTTATAACTTCATCAACATAAATTCTTGAAAATTTCAGAATAAATAAAAATTGCTGATTAATATAAATCTAGGTAACAGTTATGAATCAAGAAATCAGAATGAGAACCAAATTATATTTGTTTATTAAGTTTAAATTTTTTTTATTTAGTTTTTCAAATATTATTTGATTTTTTTATAATAATTTTTTTAATGAATAGCAAGATAACACGTAAGAGCAGTTATTTTAAAATGAATATTGACATTAGAATTCAAAATTATTCTCGTAAAGGATATTATAGTACATTATTCAATCATCATGGCTTAGTTACTTTAAATGGAGTTGAGAGGATGAGAGATTAAGCATTTCAGATATTTAGAAAAGTAATAGTTGATCGAGAAAGAAAAAAAAAGTATTCTCACTGGTGTTTATTCTGAAAGAATGATCAATTTATGCAACTAGTAAAATTAGTCCATGCTCACGATTTATGTTTTATATAATTGAGTTGATCTAGTTGTAGAAAAATACACACACCTATAAAAAAATCGTTATTTTTCGAATTCTATGCATCCTGCTGCGAAGTGTGTTTAGCAATCAAAAAATTACAGAATCCTTACTTGAGCCGCAATGCAATGATACAGAAATTGCGATTGTCTTCTTTTCAAACTTTCTACATGATAGTTTACGAACTGTCAATCTATAAATATAAATTGTAATATTTATATAGTTATCAAAAGAATAAATATTTAGGATCAAAGAGGAGGAATGATATTTGGGGCTTTCATAAACACTTAATTTATCCTTGAAAGTATTGAACTGGACGATTGAATAAGGTATTAGACTAAACTAGGATTCACATTTTTTTTAAAACTAAATGTTTCAAATTTGTCAGAAGAATTAAAAATAAAATGCTGTTTTCCCTACTCAAAAGGATACTGGAAGAGTTTTAATTAAAATAATTCATTTAGAAATTTTATTTCTGAGAGTGAAGGAAAAGAAAATAATTTCGTTATATAGTCTAATCTATGTGGAATATTTTCAATGGTATCTTATTATTACAAAAAAGATTTAATATGATTTGATTACTGTGAAAATATTTTGAAAAGAATATAAGAATTTTGCATACGAAATTTCTTCTATTTAATTTTGCACTTTATCTGATGAATGGAATCATTGCAATAACAAAATATGACATACACCAATGCAATGACATTACAATAAATAATGTTGAAAGATTTAGGCAGTCACAATCAGGACATATATATGGCCATCGACTATGTAACACTGACTTGGGTAATATAGCTCCATCTCTTGTATATTGTCAAAGGAATAAACATTTTACAGCTGGGTTGCAATCAATATGCCCAATATGACAGTGATTGTCATTTGTATGATGTGAGTGTGTCATGCATTCTAGTGACCATCACTTGGATATAGTTAGTATTACCAGTATATAAATTACCATTTGGATGCTATAAGTGAGATCGAAGAATAATAATATGAGCCTACGCAAGCAAGTTTTTAAAATTCCATGGTTAATCAGATTATTCCCATGATTAATCAGATTTTTAAATATTTACAGTACTTTTATGAAAACAAATATACAAAAAAATCGAGATGCAAAAATGAAATATTGTGCGAAGTCTCTGTTGACGAACTCGTATTAATATATTTAAAATCACGTATCAACATATTTGTACTGCATTATAGGAAAATTCTGTGATGATAAAATGTAGAGACATGTGAAGTGATCGAATGGGTTGTCGCAGACATTTTGGAAGAAATCACGAACCAATAAATTGTAAAAATAGTGTTACAGTTGAATGATGAGTTGATCAATTAGTCCGAAATAAAAGAAGTGGGTGGCAAATTGACGTCTTGGGATGGTTTTAGGCACTAAAGGAAGGCTTAAATTAAGAGTATGTTATGTATTTATACTATGTATTTGAATATCATTCAAATGTTTAATGTTTTTACTTTTTTTCAAGTCTTATTATTAATTCACGCTCCCCATATATACATTTTGTTCAAATTTTCAATCGTTAATAAAATACCTTTTATTCATCCACTCAAGTATTTTTATATATCCACTCAAGTATTCGTTCTCTTTTTATCCATCCGCCTAACTTCTAGTGAATGACACTCTATGTTAATACAGTTTTTTCAAATATTTATTCGTTAGTTAAATTTAATTAATTTTTGATACTTTAAAAAGAATTTTAGCAGTTTGTAACGAGAATTAAAAACAGTGAGCAGTAGCTCAATCGGTAAAATGAGAGGATTTTGGTATTTTTCACTTGAATGCAAGCTCAATTCTTGCGAAAATCAATAACTTATTGATAAATTATTTATATTAATTATAACCTTTTAATAAAAAGCATCTAAAATTAAAAAAATTCTCAGTTATCTTAGTATTAATTGACTTAAAGTATTTTTATATAACTTTTTAATATGAAAATTAAAAGGGATTCAAGAACAAATTGTAGTTTATGTTATCGCTCAAAATAATATTTTGTCTTTTATAACAGCATTGAAATGAAGATACATGTTATTGCTATTTTATATGGCGATAAGTTTCATTGAAACATATAAAGATAATTACTGCTAACGTCCTTCTAATGAAGAGATAGCGAACATTGTTGCTCAAAATCGTTAGGTTGGTTGGTTGATTCGATTTTTATGGCGCAAGAGCCAAAAGTAGGCTATACTGCGCCAAACATATGGTTTAAGGGGATATCACGTGAGAAGTTAAAATTTAAATAGGTATCTTACACTAAAATTTGATTAAGAAAAACAATAAAAAACAAAGCTGGAGGCAATTAAAGTAAAACTCGGGATAGGAGAAACATACAAGAGAACTAAAATTAATGGATGTTTTTAATGTAGGTCTTATTAATATGTTATAAAAAAATCAATGAAAATATAATGGCGTATTTGCTGTAATCTTTAAAAGTTAAACTTTAATTTTATGAAAGAACATAAGAGGGGTACATAAAGAAAGTTTTTAATTTCGCTTTCAAAAAAATCTGAATTGCATAAAGTAATTACATACAAAACAGTAATAGATTTACATATTTTAATAAAAAAACCGTTATACAAAGGTGTAATTTCTTAACTTTTAGTTTATTTAATAAGAATAATATTCATTTTCCTCGAAATGATAAAAGTGAAAAGATTGATTGAAAAATAAATCATTTTCGCTAAAATTTATTTTATGAATGAAGAATCGCATTGCGCCAATTAGTCTTTCATAACTTTCAATAACATTTCTTTATTGATATTAGCTCGAGGCCATACAGATTCTTGAATAAGAGTGATTAAAGGGACATACTTTTTTTTATTATATCAACAATTTCCTGTCTAATCTCATTTATAGCATCTTACATTACATAGTATCAACGACAATGGGGGAAAGATATATTTTAAGTACCTACCGTTCATGATAAAGAATTTATCTGTTATAAAATGTTTTACACAAATACTTATTCAAGAAATATTATTTACGACATTATTAAGAAAGGCATTAGCGTTTTCTCCATGTAATGGAATATCTGTTGGACGAATCATTTTTTATCCTTTTTAATCTGTCTTTTCATCTATTTAAGCCCTATTATTGTGGTTCTAAATTTAGTAAAACAGATCGCCTTCCATAAAATTTGTTATTTCCTTTCAACTTTACATAACTTTTTTTTCTCTTCAAGTTCTTTTATTAATCTTTAAATGTACCTACATAATTTCCATTGATATGAACGTTCTAAAATAAAAATTAACTAAACTTTCAGAATTTAAAGAATGCTTTTGAAATTTAAAGCAGATCGAGGTTTTGAGAATTTAACCTTTATTTTGCAGAATTATTAAAAAACGTTACGCCCTCATGAAAAAGAAATCTTTTTAACGATGCCGATCTCCTTTCGAGTAATTTCCCTTCCGATTTATTATTAATTCTTTAGAAAATATTATGCAGATATTTTTGAAACAATTAAATTCTTTTAGATTTTAAATTTCTGCACATATTCTTTTGGTGGACAATGACGGATTGCACTGTCATTATTTTTTAAAAAAATCCTTTTTTATTTAATACAAATAATTTTTAACGGCAATTAGAAAATGACTTAAAGTTGCCTGAAATAAAAAGTAATTCGATCTCTCAGATGGGGAATGGAGAACGTGAACGCAAATGAATTAGATGTTCAAATACAGCAGCGACGCTAGGCTACGAAAGATGATCAAAATTGTGTTTGATATCTGCAGAAATTTTTAAAACCCTTTTCTAAGAAAGTATAGCTTTATGCTATTTTAAATTTACATTTTTAAATACAAGTTTTAGATACAAAAAATATAAGTTTTATTTCTGTGTAATTTTTTATAAATCGATATTCCTTTTAAAACAACTCATTCTTTAAAAAGGATATTTATATACATTTCTTTGACAGACAACATTAAGACTTTGAGTCCTGTATCAATATCATTTTAGTTTTTCTATCGTGTTAATAATATGTATATCTTAAAAACTTATTTTTACTTTAAAGTAACGATTTAAGGATGCAGAAGAGAAAGTAGATGCTTTGTTTAAATTCAAACAAATGAAAATTTTTCAAAATCATCTATCAAAGTCTTTAACTAAAGCTTTTAACCTTTCTTATATTTCAGAATTTGTGAAAAAAATCAAAATTAAAGCAATAAATATTTTAAATTTAAAGTGGAAAAAACTATGGCTATCAGTGGTTATTAAAACGGTTTAGTTCAACTGCTATTTAAATTAAAATATTATAGACACTAAAAGGATTTTTTTGTATTGATATTATAAATAGACACATATAATAATGAAAAAGACGGGATTTCAGTTAATAAAAGAATCATTTTACTAACCATGGAAAATAGTTCTTACATAACACAAAATTACATAGAAATGATTTTAATTTGTCATAATCTGTTGCATATCACCTAGTGCATTAATAAGAAAGTCAATTTTTCAAATATATTTTACAAAATATTTTATATTTTTGTTTTAAATTTCTTTTTGTCTGATACTATTAGAAACGCTAATAAAGTACAATGAATTGAATACTTGAAAACAACAAAAAATTTAAAAAAATTATAAACGATATAATTTTAAAAAAATATGCAAATATTATTTAATAACTTAATTCAATAATTGACAAACGAATCCATAAATTTCACCACCGATATCATCATCAATTTCATAAGTACAATTTATTTTAACAAATTAGTCTGAAAAGTGTTTTGAAAATGTCTCTGAAATTCTTTGAAAATCTTGCGATCGTAAATATCAGCCGACATACACTTGAAATTTCATTGCTGCTCAACTTAACCCTACTTTGTTTCAAATCAGTAGATGAAAGAAAAAAATATCCTAAATTCTTAACGTTGAAATTAGCAACAAATAGAAATTACTCTATTTTTTTTTCCTATATTTTAAGAAGTATAGTTAACCCATATATCATAGCAATTTTAAAAGACTCAATTTAATTCATTTTCATATTTGTGGAATTAATTGCAGATATTATGTGTTTCATCTTTTATTTAATAAAAATGTTTTCTCATACAAATTTGCTTTCTCAAACATTGAAAGCATAAAAATAAATAAAACCAATAAAAGCTGAGTCTCTCCTCTTAAACATTTTTATTAGATTTTTAATCACACAATTTCCTATTTCGAGAATATTGAGGTTAATTTACTCAGTATTTATCAATTTAAGTTGTGAATAGTGAATTTCGATTTTTAAATAATATTATTTGCCTGATACGGATTGATGCTAACATAATAATAAATTCTGTGTTATTGGTGAATAACTTAGGATCGAGGCAGCTGAGCATACTGCTTAATTAAACTGTGCTGGAGACTAACTTTTCGTATGACAAAATTTATTATCTGAGCCCGTACGGAGTGTGCTATAAAAGCCCCGTCATCTAATGTGTCCGACAAACTTTTATGATGCTCGATATTTCAGGTGACCCGCTCTAATAATATCCGATGTGTTTCCTGTATTAGATAGCAAATTCCACGTTATACTCACTGAACGCTTTAGATACTTGAAGTCGAGAATAGCCATTAAAATTGTCTTGCTTAAGAGTCAGAAATTTTATGTTTTAGTCATTATTACAGGAAATGACCTATTAATAATGGTTAAGAGCGTCAGAGGCTTAAGATGTGATTTAAGAGAAAGTGCAAAGCTGTTTCATCGTCTGCATTAATTGATTCCTCAAATTCGATTCTTATCAAGATAAAATACCAAATTACAAAATTTATTTGTGAAACATAACATAATTTTCCTAATTGTTATATTTTTAATGAATATATTATAGAAATGTTTTTGAATAAAGTAATGTAATTTTTTTCTAACTCCAGTAAATTAATTCAAAAAATTATTATTTTATCAAAGAATTGCATCATAATTTTATAATATATAAATGAAAAGAGTTTTAATGAAGGTCTTACAAAATTATATGATTTGTAAATTATCAGCTTTAACACATATTTTTATAAAGAGTAAGTTTTTAATAAATAAATTATTTAATTTTAGAAATCCTTTAAATTGTTTACAAACGTTATCATTTTGTACATACATTTTAAAAAATGGGGGGCCGGGATGGCCTGGTTGGTAGATCGTTGGACTCTTACTCCCTAGGTTACGAGCTCGAAACTCACCAGCCAAAAGATTCCCCAAGTGTGTGGCGGCTGGCTCTCATAAAATCTATCGTGGTAGCAAATTCCTCCATGTCAAGAGTAATACCACTGGGAGTACTGATTCAGAGGCGATCATTCTCTGTTCCCGATCTAAATTACGATCAGAAATTAATGAAGTCCGCCCCCTAAAAAGGGTTGTAACGTGTGTGTAGCTAAGTCGTACTCTTGGCCCTAGATGACGCTACTTTTAAAACGAAGAGACGCATAAAATCTGCTTTTCGTATCTGCGGGGGATTGTTCATGGCAAGTGCCATAAATAATAACAACGTTTTAAAAAATAGGTTGATATAATATTTTGACATTCTATTAAGTCGATATTCTAACTAATTTCAATCAAAATGGTTCGATTTCACACACACACACACACACACACACACACACACACACACACACACAC